>KN823097.1:37629-58300 GCA_000827465.1 Tulasnella calospora MUT 4182
ATAGAAATCTACTACTCTACTAAGATCATTCCTAATTTGCGACGACCGCCTACGCCGTGAACGCCTCAAGGTCGTTCCCACGACCTCGCCCCTCAAGCGAACCCATTCCCACTTTCGACTCTTACACCTCTTTACTCTAATATTAGTTACGCCTAATCCCCACGATTAACCTGGTACGTTTACATTCCATATTCACTACTAATTACTATTCTAATTACAGATCCTATCTACGTATTCTGTGCGGCGGCTCGAACTCTCCCACGGTCAGTTTCACCTTTCACGCGCGACTGACTTCTAACAGAGTGGCTATGCTAGAACGATACGAAAATGGTAAAGAACATTGGAGAACACGATGGAAAGATTGACGCGTTGACTGAGTAAGGACAGCACGGTTACAATGAGGACGATGAGTAAGGAACGTGAGGGGGAGGTGAGGCGACGAATGACCGGGAACTGGGCCTAGAGGTGTCACGTGATGGGATCATTGATACTTGTGATGGCTTGTGATGACAAGGTCATCACATCAGCCCCTCCTAAAGGCATCGGTTCGAACGACGAGGAACAGGTGGCTGATGAGTGGGACTGAAAGCCAAAGGGAAGCGTTGATGGAAATCTTGAATGAGATCGCTTGCATGCTCTAGGTTGTCAACTGGTTCCCAGGTATTACCATCTTCTCCGAAACCCTTCCACTTGACGAGGTACTGCAGTTGACCATATCGGTATCGAGAATTGATGACTTTCTCCACTTCCCATTCTTCTTCTTTGTCTACGATTACGGGCGGTGGCGGTGATTGAGTTCGACCAGGAATGGTATCAGCAACGTGCGGGGTGAGGAGCGAGACATGGAAGACAGGGTGGATTTTCATGGACGGTGGAAGGGTGAGACGATAGGCATGGGAGGAGATCTTGGCTTCGATCTTAAAAGGCCCAAGTCGTTTAGCTGCCAGTTTAGCCGATGGTTGGTCGGTGGTGATGTTTCCTGCATCTAACCAGACCTTATCTCCAATTTCATATGAGGGTTCTTGTTGCCTGTGTTCATCGTAGAACTGCTTTTGTTTCTCCTGGGCCAATGTCATTGCCGCTTGGATTTCTTTTTGGATGGTTGCAATTCTCTCTAATCGATCTTCGGCTGGCGGGTTGGACTGAGCACTGGAAGGCATATTGGTGAAAGTCGGGTTGTAACCTTGGCTAGCCATAAAGGGAGTCGTGCCAATGGAAGAATGAAGGGAGTTGTTGTATGCGAATTCGGCAAAGGGGAGAAGTTCGTCCCAGTTGTCTTGTTGATGATTGCAGAAGATCCTAAGGAATCCTTCGACATTTTGATTCGTCCTTTCTGTTTGTCCGTCAGTCTGAGGGTGGTAAGCGGTGGAGAAGGTGGGCTTGACGCCAAGACCGTTGAACAAGGCGCGAGAGAACGGAGCGTTGAATTGGGGTCCGCGATCAGAAACTATTCGAAGGGGAAGCCCGTGGAGTCTCCAGACGTTGGCAATGAAAAGCTCAGCCGTTTTGGATGCGTCCAGCCCTAACTCCTTAGTGGCGATGTAATGCGCTTCCTTGAGGAGTCGATCCACGACTACCAGAATAGTGTCGTGACCTTGCCTGGTGATTGGGAGCTTCGTGATGAAATCATATGAGACGTCTTGCCATGGTCCTGTAGGTACTGGTAATGGTTTCAGGAGTCCGACAGGTTTGGCATGATGAGGCTTGTTCCTTTGGCAGGTGTTGACATAGGATTTCATCAACCGCCAGTAATATCCTCTTGACACTAGTTCCAAGGTCTTCGCTTGTCCGGGGTGCCCTGCAATGATGGAGTCGTGGTACAGTTGCAGAATTGCTCGCTTAAGCTCTTCATCATTTGGGATGTAGATCCGATTTCGGTAGCGCAATAGTCCTTCCTTAAGGTCGTAGTCGGACATTTCTTTTTGGATATTGGCTGGTGCAGAGTTTGGGTCAGCGTTGAAGTATGCCAGTACCGATTAGATTGTTGGGTCGTCATGGAGTAGGGTAATGATTTGATCGACTAGTTCTTGATCTGTGGCCGTTCTCCTATCGTTGGCTTCCTCTTCGTCATCGTCCGCCTCGATCTCCTCGATCCTTGATGGTGGTAGAAGCGTCAGAGACGGTTCTTCTGCCCCCTCTTCAGGACGGTGATCCGGTCGGCGGGAAAGTGCATCGGGTTTGCCAGATTTAGTGCCAGGACGGTAGGAAATGGTAAAATCGAAACGGGACAGGTCTTGAAGCCAGCGGTGTTGGCGGTCGTTGAGGATTTGGGCTTTCTTGAAGAATTCCAGATTGTTATGGTCAGTGAGGATGCGCACTGGGAATTTTGCACCTTCCAGATAATGACGCCAATATTTGAGGGCATGGACGATTGCAAGCATTTCCTTATCCTAGATGTTGTATCAGCGTTCCGAAGGGGTCATAGATTTGGACATGAAGGCGTTGGGGTGAATTTTGCCGTCTGACGTCCTCTGTGATAGGACTGCTCCATAGGCATAACCTGATGCGTCGGTTTCCAAAAGCAAAGGAAGGTTGGGGTCATGATAAGCGAGGACAGGGGCAGTGATGAATCTTTCCTTCAGTTGATCAAAGGCATCTTGGCACTTGGACGACCAATTCCAGGGTTTTTCTTTTCTTAGGAGATCGGTGATTGGTCCTGAAAGTTTCGCAAAGTTTTTGACGAATCGTCGGTAGAAATTGGCAAATCCCAGGAAGGTTTGGATGTCCTTGATGTTGCGTGGGGCGGGCCAATCCTTGATGGCTTCAACCTTGTGTTTGTCCATCGAGATACCATCCTTGCTGATCCAGAGTCCCAGGTAGTCGGTTTCCTTGACGAAGAATTTGCATTTCTTGGGATTGCAGAAAAGTCTATTTGCCCTGAATCTTCGTAGGACCGCTTTCGTAATTTCCACGTTTTCTTCCCTTGTCTTGGTTGCCGGCATCATATCATCCAGATAATTGACTACCGATTCGTCCAAAAGGTCGTGCAGTACATGGTTGATGAATCGTTGGAAGACTGCAGGGGCGTTGCAGAGTCCGAAGGGCATGACGGTCCATTCAAATAGTCCGAAACATGTCTTGAAAGCGGTTAACCATTCACTCCCTTCTGCTATCCTGATAAGGTGGTATCCGCTCCTGAGGTCGAGTGGGGAGAAATATTCCTTATTTTGAAGGCGGTCAATGAGTTGGGATGCGAGAGGAATCCGGTATTGGTCTTTGACGGTGATGTCGTTGAGTTTCCGAGATGACCAGTCGTTTCTTCCCATCCTTTTTGCTGACGAAGAAGCAAGACGAGGCAACTGGTGAATTGGACTCGCGGATATATCCTTTTCCCTTCATCTCGTCGATCCATTTTTTTAATTCTTCGTTATCGCTCGCCGACCCCTGATAAAGTCCTCCTGGTTTCGGTAGTTCCGCTCCTGGTACGAGTTCGATTTTGCAATCATAAGGGTGATGTGGAGGAAGGGGATGGTCGAAGGTTGGTTCTTTGAAGACGTCCAGAAATTCGTGGAGTTCCGGTGGAATCATTTCCTCCAATGGTTTTGCAGCTTCTTGGTGTTCGGAGGCAATTTTTGCTGAGATGCTGGTACCAGCGATTGTTAGCTCTGATACAGATTGGATCTCGATTGGCGGTAAATCTTCGTATCCTTCCGGTAACTCTTCAATCACTGGCGAAGGTGGGCGTCGATCTGGTTGCCCATTGGCCTTTCCATAGACGTCCGCCAGGGTGTTGAGGCATCGATGCGAACAGTATACATCGTCGAACGTTACTCGTCTCGTTCACCAGTCGACCTGAGGGTTATGTTCAGATAGCCAAGGAGCGCCTAAGATGACCGGATACCTTCCTATGTTTGCGACGTCCATGACGATGACCTCTTCCTGGTTTCCCATTCGGAGGTTGGCTTTTACTTCCTTATCGATTACTCTGAGGGAGTGGCCATCGATAGCAACTGGATGTCTAGGAAATAATTTTCGTTGAGTGGGTATAGAGTTTTCGGAGATGAAGGTTTGATTGATGAAATTGGAGGTGGTGCCAGAGTCTATCATGGCAGTGGGGAAAGCTGTGACTGGTCCTGAGCTCATCTTAGTAGGTACGATCAGGTGCGTGGAGGGATCAAGCGGCATAATATTGGCATGGGACATAGCAACATGATCAATACCTAACAGATGGCAGAGGACGGGAGCGCGACTTGGCACGGTCAGATTGCGCTGGGTTGAAAACCCGAGGGTGACTGCTGGCCAGTGGTAGTGTTTGAGAGGAAGGGATTGTTGGGATTAGGAATGGGGGTGTTGGAAGTAGCGGCAATGGTAGGAGTGAAGTCAATGATGGCTTGGCACTGTCGGTGGAAAGCGGCCGTGTGCCCAGCTTGCCCGCAGTAGAAGCATAATCCTCCTTGTTTCCGATGGAGCCTTTCCTTGGGTGATATGGGTCCCTTCCTGGCAGCGTCGATATGAATGGGGACTGGTTGGGAGTGTTGGAAGGAGTTCGGGGCGTTCGGCGCAGGAGTAGGAGCTGGTGCAGTTGGTTGAGGGCGTGGTGGTTGAGGATGTGGCGGTTGAGGACGTGGGTTATGATCGTTCTTCTCCTGTTTTCTTTCCCAGAGACGGTCGTCAATGCGGATGCAGAGGGCGTACAATTTCTCCAGCGTCGCAGGTTTCTCGTGATAGACTAGTCCATCTTTGACACCAGCACTTAGCCCTTGTCGGTACGCATATTCCAGGGCCGGGTCATTCCAGTTGATATCCGCCGTGATACGTCTGAAGTCCGCTGTGTAGGTAGCGACTGGCCAATTCCCTTGCGAAAGAGCCTCAAGCTTGCGTATGGCAGTTCCTTCCTTATCCGGATCTCCAAATGCCGTGACGAATACCGCTTTGAAGGCATCCCAGTCAGTGGATTCCTTCTTTAGTTTCAAGCTTAGAAGATCCTTGAGGATATAGTCCCCCCATGATTGTGCGGTGCCGGAAAAGTAACTGAGGGCGAATTGAATTTTGGCCACTTTGTCGGGGAAATCGCTGGTCTGGGCCAGAAAGTAGTTTTCACAGGTGAGTAACCATCTTTCGGCATCTCCTCCTTGGCTCTTTCCGTCGTAGACTTCTGGCTCCTTGATTTTCATTTTCGTTGTTCTTGGTTGGACTTGGGGTGGTGCTTGGGAGTTTACTCCAGCTGCCTGCAGGGCTGTGATAATTGCCATTATGACCATAGGGTCTACGTTTGGCATTACTGGTTGTTGGACAGGTTGGGCGGATTGCTGAGTGGGTTGTGTAGATTGCGTAGATTGCGCAGGTGCGCTCGTGGAGGATGAGACGTTGGTTGTTCCTGGATTAGAGCCCATGGTTGTTGGAATGTTGAGGTTGGGTTGAGATGATGATTGTGGTAGGTTGAATGCTGATGGTGCGGTCCTAAAGCTCATACACTATCGTACTCGATGTTGGTGTCGATAGGGAGGACTTGGTAGGCTTGTGAGATGGCTTGGGTAACTGGGGTATAGGGGATCAGGAGATAGGACTTGCTGGAGACTTCGGATTTTGGGAAGTTGTTGATGAGGTACGCAAGGGTGGTGTGAGGGCACTTGGTAATGTCAATGCGAGTGTGTTGAGTGGTGCGGAGTATTCGTTTATCAAAATCATATGGTCTTCTGTCGGGTCTTTGGTACTGGACCTTGGTGTAAACTTGGTTGGTTGTGGGGTACTGATAGCGTGGTTTGAGGACGGTGGCAACTTCTCCTTCTTTGTGGGCATCACGGAGTCTTTGAAGGTATTCCTTGGTTCTAGCGCTGAGTTTCGATGGTTTCTGTAGGACGGCCTTTGGCATGGACTATGGATACGGGTTGCTCAAAAGGGAGATTCCGCCTAATGTCAGGATTCGTGGACTTCAAACCAAGCAAGGCGTACGTTGAACTGTGGACTGTGGACTGTGATATTAAGAGCGAGATCCCTAGGCGATCGTGATCACACTAGGACGACGGTTGAGAGGACTATTGGATTGGAGTAGACAAGAGGCGGAATGAGGAACAGACCTCCTCATTCCGCTGTGGTTATATACTAAAGAGTGGCTATGCTAGAACGATATGAAAATGGTAAAGAACATTGGAGAACATGATGGAAAGACTGACACGTCGACTGAGTAAGGACAGCACGGTTACAATGAGGACGATGAGTAAGGAGCGTGAGGGAGAGGTGAGGTGACGAATGACCGGGAACTGGGCCTAGAGGTGTCATGTGATGGGATCGTTGATACTTGTGATGGCTTGTGATGACGAGGTCATCATACAACCCTCCCTTCACCAGCAACCCACAGCAACCCCCTCGTAAATGACCTCAGTTGAACAACGCCAAAGGAGTCAGGGTCCCCACCTTCCGAGGCTTTGTGTCACGCGACACTACCCTGCCATCGCTGCCAGCGATGACATCGATCGGTTGGGGTGACACAACCACCCAACTCGCACACATCATTAAATCAGTAGCCTACATATGCGTATTACTAGAGTTTGCATTGATTGTATGTTTATGTAATAAAGTGCTATGTATGGAGGACACTGTGGCGACAATCCTGAGGCAACGCTGACCAAACCTTGCATGATGACTTTCCAAAAAAAATAGATGGTATTATTATATGGGTAAGTCTCGAGAAAATGAGCTCTGCATTGATTATGTACAATATTTACTCAGGGTGAATGTTCATATTAAGCCCTCACCACCATCCCAACAACAACAACACGTAGGTTGGGATTGCCGTCATCCCTGGTGGCGATGATAGGGTAGCATTGTGTGACGTGATGACTCTGAAGGTGGGGACCCTGACTCTTCACTATTGTTCAACTGAGGTCATTTCTGAGGGGGTTGCTGTGGGTTGCTGGTGAAGGGACGGTTGGTGGATAGAATTATCCTATCCTCTTTTGATAACTTTAGTCCAAGATTGGGAAATCTAAATTTGGAAAGGGGGGTGGAAACGGTATATACCAAGTGTCCTCAGGGGTCGGAGTAAGGAGTAAGACCTACAACTTTGATGAAGCCCTTCTGAGTACAGTGTCAGACCAGCACATATTTTTCTGTGAACAGAACTGTCATACTGAAGGGACGGTGCAGATAGCAAGGCGGAGTCATGAGAAAGTTTGGTGGCATTTGACAATGTCCTCAATGAACTAGACGATATTAGTAGTGGAGCATACAAGCTCAGTAGTTAGTATTGCTTAACCAAATCTATGACAGATTTCTTCACTGGAAATGGTTTCTTAGTCCTAGGCCAAAGGCTTGGTGTGAAAGTCTTGCATGTCCTCCCTGGTCCTGCATTCCAGAGTCCAGCCATTGCTACCTTGGGTAATCTAAGCAAGAATGTCTAACTAGAAGTCTAAAACTGCCTCAAGAAGTACTACAACGGTCCTGGAAGGTGCAGGTTTGGCAAGCACCAACAACGGGGGGGGGGAGGGGGAGGGAGAAGGGCAGCTGAGGTGTGCTGAACACACTCATCCCAGCTATCTCTGTTTCACAGAGCTTTCAACACAGTACAGGTCCTCTCATTGATTTGATTATGTAATAAACCAGGGGCATGAAGGCATTCACTTGGCGTGCTTGATAGAGCCATTATGATCTGCCTCGTATGATGCTTCATTGACAGGAATTGATTTCCCAGGATGCGCTGCACACAAATTAGCCCATAGCTCCAACAGATCAATATTATTTTATGTGCATATGGGCGTAGATATATCAGTAAATCAAGGGTCAATCAAGATCAAACATAATATTTTAACCCCCAAAGAACATGATTAAGAGCGAAGGGGCCAGCCTGGACCCTGAAACACAGGACCAGGCAGTGGGTGTAAGGCTGTCATGCCAAGCCTTCGGCCTAGGACTAAGAAACCATTTTTGGTGAAGAAAACCGTCATACAAATCAGATTACTATGACAGTCTCCCTCATGGAAAAATATTTGCTTGTCTGACAATGTACTCAGAAGGGCATCACCAAAGTCTGAGTTCTAGCCTGAGGTCTTATTCCTTACTCCGAGCCCTGAGGACCCTCAGTAACCTTAGTTGAGCAATGCTGAGGGAGTCAGGGTCCCCACTTCCAGAGTCATCACATCATGCGACACTACCCCACTGTTGTGACCAGGAGTGACAGCAATCCTGACTGATGCGCCATTGTCATTGGGGATTGCACCAGTAGGGTAGCGTCAACGACCCCCTGGTAATAGACAGGTAGATAAATGACATGTCATTGACCTGTCAATGACCGGAGGCTCAAAATAGGGGTGTCAATTACCAGTAATTGACCAGCTTAGACAAGAACCATACAGTAGCATCCGCATTTGAATGGGAATTGAATTTGCACTTGTGTTTAAGGTTCTCTTCCTTGAGCCCTTACCTCCTCCATCTTGAGCTACCTCCTCCATCTTGAGCTCATGGCCACTGCCAGCGCCAAGCTTAATCTTCTCAAAGCACAGCTTGAGTACTTCCCGCATCCCTGCCCAACCCCCTGCTCAACCATCTTCTTATCAATGGCAACTTGACCAGGATTTCTTAAGCGATGAAGGGATTGTGGCAACAACAAACCAAACACTTGAGCGGGGGATGGGAATGAGAGCTCATGGTATTACCATTTGTGATCATGGAGGAGGCATTTTTGGTGTGGTGGAGGTCCTTAGTGCAGCCCTTCAAGAGGAGCCCAATAACGCAATCCTCAACAAATGGATCAACAACATGACAGAAGCAGCAAAGCACCGCCATGGTGGCAAGGGGACAATATGATCACTCGATCCACACACATCATTTACTCAGTGGCCTAGATATGTGTATTACTAGAATTTGCATTGATTGTATGTTTGTGTAATAAAGGACTGTGTACAGAAGACACAACACTGTGGTGACAATGCTGACGCTGACCCAGCATTTTCAAGTTCAACGAAGGCTACTGAGGGTCCTCAGGGTTTGGGAGTCCATGTGGATACATTATGCCACAGAACCTGGTTAATAGCCACAAACTGATGTGGCGTTTCATGGTTAAGGTTTGCTTGGCAAAACAAATGGATTTCTGAATGTTGAAATGGCCTTGTGGAGCGTGGAGCTTGGGTCATAATATGCACAGGGAGATCATGCTATTTGGAGGGCAAAGGGCAAATGCTCCACCCACACTGCTGCTGGCAGCTTCTGGTCCAGGACTTTTGTTGGCAATTTTGCACTGCCTAAAAGTGCGCACTAAAGCAAGGAGCATTGATAAGACATGAAAAAACCACAAAAATGTTTGAGAGCAGTGAGAATGCGGATCACTTCATCCCACCTGCTGTTGCATCAAGGGTGGCGGTCTCAAACTCCATTCTCAATTATTCACCATCAGTCTGAGTACTCCAGGCTCAAAGGCTTGTCAGCATTACTCAGCGCAGCATCTCTCAGGCAGGTTGAACTGGTTTATGAAGCTTCAAATACACAAGGGGCTCCCACAGCAAGTCACCACCTCTATCGAAGATTCATCCCAAATTACTCAAAAATATGTAAGCCCATCAACCTGCTGCTCAGGAAGGAGAGCAAGTTCGAATGGGGGATCCTTCAAGCACAGGCCTTTGAAGAACTGAAGGAGCTGTTTACCACTGCACCTTTGCTGGCATGGCCAGATTTTGACAGACCCTTCACCATGGAAACAGATGCCTCTGACTTTGCAAGAGGGGCAATCTTATCCCAAGAAGCCAAAGACAGCAAACTACATCCCATCGTGTACTCATCTAAATCACTGTCCCCAGCAGAACAAAACTATGACATCTATGACAAAGAACTCCTTGCCAGATTCAAGCCATTCAAGGAGTGGCGACATTACCTTCAGGGGCCAATAGAACAGCCACCATATATACGGACCAAATGAACTTAGAAACCTATGCAACAACGAAAATTCCTAATGGACGACAGAAAAGATGGTTGAATTACAAAGTACACTACTGGCCAGGAAAATTCGCCAGACCAGATGTGTTGTCGCAAAGTCCAGACCACAAGCCTAAAGAAGGAGTAAAAAGCCACCCTGGGATCCTATGGAAGGACCGGTTTGCACCAATAGACCTCAATGTTCTGGCTTTATCGATGACAGACACTGAAATCCAAGACCTCATTGAGAAAAAATCCCAAGAATACCAAGTGGTAAACAACACAGTCATCTTCCAAGACACTATCGTGGTACCCAATGACCAGAAATCAAGAGGAAAACCCTAGAGTCCCATCACGACTCCCCATTATCAGGACACCCTGGGAGGAACCGCATGCTGGAATTAGTCAAAAGGGACTACCAATGGCCGAGCATGACCGAATTCATACACAACTACATTGACTCCTGCAACCAATGCCAACAGACAAAACCTCAGAACACCTTACCAAGGGGAACCTCCAACCACTAACCCCCCAAAAAGGACCCTGGACCCATGTCACCTTTGACCTAATTGTTGGACACCCAAGGACTAAGAAGAACCATGACGCTATCATGACTTTGTTGATCAACACACCAAACAAGCACACTTCATCCCAACAATGTTGACTATTGATGCCGAAGGATGCACTGACCTGTTCATGGACCACATATTGAAACTTCATGGCTTGCCCAAAGAAACCACTTCTGACAGAGGACCCCAGTTCAACTCCAGATTTCAGAAGCAAGGACACAAGACCAAGGGAATCACCTCACTTTCTCTACAGCCTACCACCCACAAATGGACGGACAATCCGGACAAGCTAATCAAGTCATAGAGCAATACCTTCACCTGTATTGCTCCTACCGACAAGATGATTGGGATAAATGGTTGTTGGCCCTAGGAGAATTTGCCTTTAACAACACCAAGAATTCTGCCACCGGAGTCACTCTGTTCTATGCAGACCTCAGAAGACACCCATGCTACTTGCTGTGACGGCTCCACAAAGTAGGGGAGAAACTCCCAGCCACAACCAAATACCTCACATGCAAGAAGCATGTGGAGGAGGAGATCCACGCAGCTATACACCTGGCTATGGCAGATCACAAAAGGTTCTATAATCAGAACAGTTCCCCAGACCTAGCCATAGCTGTAGGATAAAAGGTGTGGCTATCCAAAGACGACCCACAAACTGGATTACAGTGATTCACACCATGTGAAACAACTTTCCACCCCCACTCACCTCACTACTTTTCCTATGCAAATGTGTCAATATAAACGCACTAATCTATATATTACATATAGAGTAATACATCATTAAAAGCACAAGGTGCTGGAATAAGAATTGAAGTGTCAGTGAAGTGCCAAAGGGCACAGGTGCACATGTGTACACAGAGCTCCCACCCACTTGAAATAGACTGTTTAGCCGCATTCCTCATCCCCTGCATCGTCATCTTCCTCACTACTGACTTCAACTTGAGTTGTCGCTTTCTTTGAGCCAGATTTTTTAAGCTCTGCAAAGTGTTCCTGTTAGGGAACTGTTGGACCATGTCTACATGGTGCCCACTCAGCCTGTAGATACCTAAATCTCCCTTCTTGATCAATTGTATTCTTTAATAAACACTATTTCTGTTTTGCTTTCCCTAATACAATTAATTTTACTAAAGCAACGAAGGTGATACTATTAAAATTAAGCGAATTACCCTTTTAAGCTGGCATTATTTGGGAAACCAGCCAATGTATGTCTACTTTAATTCTCAATTAATTCGCTGAGCTAAACCCTCAGAGCTTGGTGAATCGACCTCATCGAATCACTGTAGCAGTCCGAGGGACTGTTGATATGCAGCATCAGGCTCGGGACCACTCACTTACTTAGCTGGGCATTAAGCACCCATTGCATGTGCTGATGCCATCGGCGTGCCCCTGAGCCTTCCACAGCTCGAAACGACATCACTAGAGTCAAATAGAATAAATAGCACTACTGTAGAACTAGCTAGAACATTCCATATTGAGAAATAAATACGGCATTGTGGCTAAGAAGCCACGACAAGCTTTACCCCCACCCCCCTTTAAATCTCTTTCGCCCTACGTGCAACCCAATCCCCCCAGTCCAGCGTGAAATACGGACCCCTACCATTATGTCACATGGGACAAAGTGTCCTCACACTTCCGCATAAGTATCTGCTTAACAGGACCGTCATCACCATCACTGACCATGCTGACAGTCGACCTATCCTAGTGATAGCAAGGTCGTCTATTGATAATATTAGTAGCTACACTTAGTACTACTAAATTCATATTACGAGATCGACGTAGGAATCAATCTCCCATCTCCAATTGCAAGCCCAAGAACCATGTCTTAGCTGCGGACGTTCTCAGCTGCAGGCGCCTGTGGACGTCTCAACTGCAGAGGTCACCAATGGACGTCCTTTGTTCCATCAGATCACATAACTGCCCCTCGATATCGGGGTTTGCTCTCCCCCAGCAGGTCCCATGCCATCAGGAAGTAATATTATGTCATAATTACTGCACATGTGTCAAGCATAAAATTGGGATCTCACATCGAGAATCCCATGAAAGCCCAGAAAATTTTAGAAAATTTTATGAGACTATTATCTACATATGCCTGCCAAATTTTGAAGTCAACAGAGTTGTGGTTATGGAGAGGTGCGGTGATTTGGAGGTGCCATTTCACATGGGTGTGAATCACGGTACAAGCCATTCACACCAAGAGACCATCTCCAAAGTTGGAACATCGGCGTTTCAGCCCATTCAAGGTACTCAAAAAAATCGGCCCTAAAGCATTTAAGCTGGAACTACCCACTTTGATGAAAATCCACCCAGTTTTCCATGTATCCTGACTAAGTCAATTTGAAAAGGAACAAATTCCCAGCTGAACAGTCCCCCACCCTGATTGAAACTGACAAATGTCAGGATTCGAGGATGTCGAAGTCGAGCAAGGTGTATCTGAACTGTGGGCTGTGACTATGGGAGTGAGATCCCTAGGCAAACGTATTCACACTAGGCCGATGGTTGAGAGGCCTGTGGTATTGGAGTAGACAAGGGGTGGAATGAGGAACAAATCTCCTCATTCCGTCCTGGTTAAATTCTAAAGAGCGGCTGTAACTAGAACATCCTGGAATGGTAAAGAATGTGGTAGAACTTCGTGGAAGAGACTGTCATGTCGCATGAGTAATGGCAGCATGGGTACAACGAGGAGATGAGTAAGGAGGGTGAAGGTGAGGTGTTGAGCAATCGGGGACAGGGTCTGGGGTAATGGTTACGGATCACGTGATGGGAAAGAGTGGTCATGTGATGGGATCATCACACCAAAGGGGAAGAGTATGAAGTCGAGAAAATCCTAGATTCAAGATGGACAGGTCGACCAAGAAGGTTGGAATACCTAGTATCCTGGAAAGGCTACAGACCTGCCGATAGCACCTGGGAACCACCAGACAATATCGTCAACGTGATGACCTCGTCACCACAAGCCATCACAAGTATCAACAGTCCCATCACATGACACCCCTAGGCCCAGTTCCCGGTCTTTCGTCGCCTCACCTTTTCTTCCTGTTCTTTACTCATCATCCTCATTGTAACCGCATGATCATTATTCATTCGACGCGTACGCATTTCCATCATGTTCCTTGACATTCCTTACCACTTCCATATCATTCTAGCATAGCCACTCCTTAGTATATAACCACGACGGAATGAGGAGGTCTGTTCCTCATTCCGCCTCTTGTCTACTTCAATCCAACAACCTTTTCAACCATCGTCCTAGAGTGATCACGATCGCCTAGGGGCCTCTTCTCTGATAACCACAGTCCACAGTCCCAAGCCCATAGTCCACGTACGCCTTGCTCAGTTCAAAGCCCACAAATCGTGACATTAGGTGGAATCTCCTTTCGAGCAACTCGTACCCATAGCCCATGCCAAAGGCTGCCCTCCAGGAAACATCGAAACTCAGCTCCAAGACCATTGACTACCTCCAAAGACTACGCGACATCCACGACGAAGGAGAAGTTGCCAAACTCCTTGCACCCAAGTATCAGTACCCCAAGACAAACCAAGTTTACGCCAAAGTCCAGTACCAACAACGCAACGGAAAACCCTACAACTTCAACAAGCAAATAACCCGTGCCACCCAATATGCTCGAATCGATATCACCAAGTGCCCCTACGCCACCCTCATCTTCCTAACCAACAACTTCCCAAAATCCGAAGTCTCCATCAATAAGTCGAACCTCATTATTCCCTATACCCCCATCACCCAAGCCATTGCTCGAGCCTACCAGGTTCTTCCCATCGATACCATCATCGAGTACGATAGGGTATGAGCTTTAGGAGCACACCATTGGCATTCAACCTTCCCCAATCATCGTCCCAACCTAACCTCGTTTCCCTCAACACTCCAACGATCATGGGCTCTAATCCAGGAACAACCAACGTCTCATCCTCCACGAGCGCACCCGCGCAATCTACACAATCCACTCAGCAACCCACCCAACAACCAGTAATACCGAATGTAGACCCTATGGTCGTAATGGCAATTATCGCAGCCCTACAGGCAGCAGGAGTAAACGCCCAAACACCACCCCAAGTCCAACCCAAGGTAGCCAAGATGAAGATCAAAGAACCAAATACCTACGACGGCAAGAACCGGGGAGGAGACGCTGAAAGGTGGTTGCTCACCTGCAAGAACTACTTCTTGGCCCGATCCAGCAAATTCCCAGATGATGTAGCCAAAGTTCAATTTGCCATCAGTTACCTCTCTGGCACTGCGCAAGCATGGGGAGACTGCATCCTGAAGGATCTCCTGGACGCACAACGCAAGAACAAATCCAAGAACTGGGACGCATTCAAAAAGGTCTTCGTCGTTGCGTTCGGAGACCCAGACAAGGAAGGAACGGCAATTCGAAAGCTTGAGGCACTGTCCCAAGGGAACCGACCAGTAGCCACGTACACAGCAGACTTCAGGCAAATCACGGCTGACATCAATTGGAACGACTCGGCCTTCGAGCACGCATACCGGCAAGGATTAAGCGCCGGAGTCAAAGACGGATTGGTATACCACAACAAACCCGCCACATTGGAAGCACTGTATGCCCTTTGCACTCGGATCGATGACTGTCTCTGGGAACGAAAGCAGGAGAGGAGCAATGACCATAACCCACGTCCTCAACCCCCACGCCCTCAACCCCCACGTCCTCAACCAGCTACGCCGGCTCCCGTTCCTGCACCAAACGCCCCAAATTCCTTCCAACACTCCCAACCGGTCCCCATCCATATCAACGCTGCCAGAAAAGGACCTATCTCAGCAGAGGAGAGACTCCATCGGAAACAAGGAGGGTTGTGCTTCTACTGTGGACAGCCCGGGCACACGGCCGCATTCCATCGACAACGTCAGGCCACCCTCGAGTTCGAACCCACAATCGCTGCTACCTCAAATGCTCCCATCCCCACTCCCAATCCCAATAATCCCTTCACTCGAAATACCCCCACTACCACTGGCCAGTCGTCGCCCTCAGGTTTTCAACCCAGCGCGATCTGACTGTGCCAAGTCGTGCTCCCGTCCTTCGTCATCTCCTAGGTACTGATCATGTCGCTATGCCATATGCCAATAAAATGCCACTTGATCCTTCTGCACACCTGATTGTACCCACTGAGATGAACGCTGGACCAGTCACAGCCTTCCCTACTGCCATGATAGACTCTGGCGCCACTTCCAATTTTATCAACCAAACATTCGTTTCTGAAAATTCCCTCCCCACTCAAAGAAAACAATTCGCCAGACACCCTGTCGCCATTGATGGGCACTCCCTCGGGATAATCGACAAAGAAGTTAAAGCTAAGCTCCGACTGGGAAACCACCAGGAAACCATAACTATGGACATCGCGAACATAGGGAGACATCCAGTTATCTTAGGCGCCCCCTGGTTACATCAACATAATCCTCAGGTCAACTGGCGAACGAGACGAGTAACATTCGATGACGTGTACTGCTCACATCGATGCCTCGAGACCTCGGCCGACGTTTACGGGAAAGCAAATGGTCAACCGGATCGAAACCCACCACCGCCAGTGTTCGAAGAATTTCCAGAAGGTTACAAAGACTTGCCACCAGTCGACGTCCACTCGATCTTGGAATTAACAATTGCCGGAACAAGTATTTCAGCCAAAATCGCCTCTGAACATCAGGAAGCTGCCAAACCATTGGAAGAAATGATCCCACCAGAGCTTCACGAATTCTTGGACATCTTCAAGGAACCAACCTTCGACCATCCTCTCCCTCCACATCGCCCTTATGATTGCAAGATCGAGCTAATGCCCGGAGCAGAACTACCGAAACCAGGCGGACTCTACCAAGGATCGGCAAGCGACAACGAGGAACTCAAGAAGTGGATCGATGAGATGAAAGGAAAAGGATATATTCGGGAATCCAACTCGCCAGTAGCATCCTCCTGCTTCTTCGTTGGAAAGAAAGACGGAAAGAAACGATTGGTTATCGACTACCGGAAGCTTAACGATATCACCATCAAGGATCAATACCCTATTCCCCTCGCTTCGTAACTAATCGATCGACTTCAGAACAAGGAGTACTTCTCACCACTCGACCTCAGAAGCGGGTACCATCTAATCAGGATAGCCAAAGGAAGCGAGTGGCTAACTGCCTTCAAGACGCGCTTCGGCCTATTCGAGTGGACTGTGATGCCCTTCGGACTTTGCAACACCCCCACTGTCTTCCAATGCTTTATCAACCACGTCCTACATGACCTCCTTGATGAATCTGTAGTCAAATACCTGGATGACACGATGCCAGCAACGAAAACAAGGGAAGAAAATGTGGAAGTCACGAAGGAAGTCTTCCGAAGGTTCAGAGCAAACCAACTCTTCTGTAACCCCAAGAAATGCAAATTCTTTGTCAAGGAAACTGACTATCTGGGGCTTTGGATAAGCAAAGACGGGATTTCGATGGACAAGCATAAGGTCGAAGCAATTAAGGAATGGCCAGCCCCACGCAACGTCAAGGACATCCAAACCTTCCTAGGGTTCGCCAACTTCTATCGTCGATTTGTCAAAGACTTCACGAGACTTTCAGGGCCAATTACGAATCTCCTGTGGAAAGAAACACCATGGGATTGGTCATCCAAGTGTCAGAAGGCCTTTGATCAACTGAAGGAACAATTCATCACAGCCCCAGTCCTCGCTCATCATGACCCTAACCTCCCTTCGCTCCTGGAAACTGACGCATCGGGATACGTGTATGGAGCAGTGCTTTCACAAAAGACGTCAGATGGCAAGATCCACCCCAACGCCTTCATGTCCAAATCCATGACCCCTTCAGAATGACGCTACGACATCTACGATAAGGAAATGCTTGCAATCGTTCGCGCTCTCAAATATTGGCGTCACTACCTGGAAGGAGCGAAATTCCCCATCCAAATCCTCACCGATCACAAAAACCTGGAGTTCTTTAAGAAAGCTCAAATCCTCAACGATCGACAACACCACTGGCTACAGGACCTCTCTCGTTTCGATTTCACCATTTCCTACCGCCCCGGCACTAAATCTGGCAAACCCGATGCCCTGTCTTGTCGACCGGACCACCGTCCTGAAGAGGGGGCAGAAGAACCGTCCCTGACGCTTCTACCACCATCAAGAATCGAGGAAATCGATGCAGATGATGAAGAAGAGGAGAGCGACGATAGAAAGACAGCCACGGACCAAGAGTTAGTTGACCAAATCGCAACCCTGCTCAAGGATGACCCTGCGATCAAATCGGTACTAGCATACTTCAACACGGACCCCAACCATGCACCAGCCAAAGTCCAGAAAGAAATGTCCGACTACGACCTCAAGGAAGGACTACTCTGCTATCGAAATCGCATCTACGTGCCCCATGACGAAGAGTTGAAGCGCGCCATCCTACAACTGTACCATGACTCTATTATTGCCGGACATCCCGGGCAAGCCAAGACGCTGGAGCTGGTGTCGAGAGGTTATTACTGGCTGTCAATGAAAGCCTATGTGAACCGATACGTGGATGCCTGCGATACTTGCCAATGGAACAAACCCCACCATGCCAAACCCGTCGGACTCCTGAAACCATTACCAGTACCTACGAGACCATGGCAAGACGTCTCGTATGATTTCATCACGAAGCTCCCAATCACCAGGCAAGGCAACGACACTATTCTGGTAGTCGTGGATCGACTCCTTAAGGAAGCGCATTACATCGCCACTAAGGAGTTAGGGTTGGACGCATCCAAAACGGCCGAGCTCTTCATCGCCAACATCTGGAGACTCCATGGACTTCCCCTTCGAATCGTCTCAGACCGTGGGCCCCAATTCAACGCTCCGTTCTCTCGTGCCTTGTTCAACGGCCTCGGTGTCAAGCCCACTTTCTCCACCGCTTACCACCCTCAAACCGACGGCCAAACAGAAAGGACGAATCAAAATGTCGAAGGATTCCTTAGGATCTTCTGTAATCATTGGCAGGACGATTGGGATGAACTTCTCCCTTTTGCCGAGTTCGCGTACAATAATTCCCTTCACTCTTCCATCGGCACAACCCCATTCATGGCTGGTCGCGGTTACAATCCCACCTTCACCAACATGCTGTCCAGTGCTCAATCCAATCCATCAGCAGAAGATCGACTTGAAAGGATCGCAGTCATTCAAAAAGAGATCCAATCAGCAATGACGTTAGCCCAGGAGAAACAGAAGCAATTATATGACGAGCATAGGCAACAGGAACCCTTGTACAAAATTGGAGACAAGGTCTGGCTAGACGCAGGAAACATCACCACTGACCGACCATCGACTAAACTGGCAGCTAAACGACTTGGACCCTTTAAGATCGAAGCCAAGATATCCTCTCATGCTTACTGCCTTACCCTCCCGTCATCTATGAAAATCCATCCTGTTTTCCACATTTCACTCCTCACCCCACACGTCACTGATACCATCCCTGGTCGAACTCAGCCTCCGCCCCCACCTGTCATCATCGACAACGAAGAAGAATGGGAAGTTGAGAAGGTCATCAACTCTCGTTACCGATATGGTCAGCTGCAGTACCTTGTCAAGTGGAAGGGTTTTGGGGAAGATGGTAACACCTGGGAACCAGTCGATAACTTAGAACATGCAAGAGATCTCGTTCAAGATTTCCACCAATGTTTCCCTCTGGCTTTCAGTCCTACTCACCAACCACCTGTTCCCTGTCGTTCGAACCGCCATCTTTAGGAGGGGCTGATGTGATGACCTCGTCACCACAAGCCATCACAAGTATCAACGGTCCCATCACGTGACACCCCTAGGCCCAGTTCCCGGTCTTTCGTTGCCTCACCTTTTCTTCCTGTTCTTTACTCATCATCCTCATTGTAACTGCACGATCATTATTCATTCGACGCGTAAGCGTTTCCATCATGTTCCTTGACATTCCTTACCACTTCCGTATCATTCTAGCATAGCCACTCCTTAGTATATAACCACAACGGAATGAGGAGGTCTGTTCCTCATTCCACCTCTTGTCTACTTCAATCCAACAACCTTTTCAACCATCGTCCTAGAGTGATCACGATCGCCTAGGGGCCTCTTCTCTGATAACCACAGTCCACAGTCCCAAGCCCATAGTCCACGTACACCTTGCTCGGTTCAAAGCCCACGAATCGTGACAGTCAACTCCAAGGAGTTGGTTGATAGGTTCCACGATCAAAACCCACAGGCTCCCAAACCCAGATCATCCTCCTAACCCCCTCATCGATCTTAAAGGGGGGCTACTGTCAAGACTAGCTGCCTGTTCCCTAGCTGGAGCGAAGTGGAACAGTAGCAAAACGCACTTCCTAACATCACCAATATGACTGCACCAGCCACTACCAGTAACCTGGGCACAGACTCCTATATGCCACACAGCTATGCTTATGCTGTGCTTCTTGCTTCAATGCCATGTCTCCATCTTCTGTCTTTTGTACCTTGCTTCTAGAAGCCACAGCAGCTTCCTTTTGACTCTTATTGCCAACTGCAGCTGGCTTCTGTGCTGCGGACCTCAAGTATATAACCAGGCTGCGTTGGAGGACTTGCTCCCCAACGCAGCAACCTAGTCCTCCTTGTCTGCCTAGTCTCTTAGCACTACAATCAACCTCTGTTACCATTGCTCCTTCCCAGATGAAACCATGAATCCTTTCCCCTGTCAGCCACAAATGCAGAACTTTGCTTGTCCTCATTTTGTTTGAACTTCAGGTTGGCGCAATACAGTCCTTGCCCTCCCCCATACTATATATATAACTAGCTATTCAGGGGTAATACAATTCTGTTCCTACTGAAGAAGAGAGAGTGGCTCCAGAGATAGAGCTTGCGAAACATCAAAAAATGCGACTGACTGAGATGCAAGAATCACAAAATGATCAGCAAGGAAAACCCAAACTCCAGTAAAGCTCCCAAAATATCCAAGGGGTAACCAGTGTATGTGAGCATCATGGTACATGATCCACTGCTGTTTTATGGTCAGAGGGAACGGATGTGGTGGAAGGACATTGGAAATCAAAGTTGGAAATGGTGATATGGGTTTGGGTGGTTGGTGGGGGGGGTATTCCCAGAGGCAGGTGGTGCCATTACCCAGTTCAGAGGCGAGGGTCTTGCCATCAGGAGAGAAGGCCACTGACAGCACCCAACCCTCGTGCCCTCTGAGAGGCTCACCAATTGGAGACCCTGCCTCAGCGTCCCAGAGGCGGATGGTGCCATCAGATGATCCAGAGGCGAGGGTCTTGCCATCAGGAGAGAAGGCCACTGAC
>KN823097.1:60718-98118 GCA_000827465.1 Tulasnella calospora MUT 4182
CCTCTGAGAGGCTCACCAATTGGAGACCCTGCCTCAGCGTCCCAGAGGCGGATGGTGCAATCATCCGATCCAGAGGCGAGGGTCTTGCCATCAGGGGAGAAACACAATGTTACAACCTGTGAGAAAACCCTTCGGCCCCATAGCTCAGCTGGCCACCTTCTTTTTGCCTGGCCATACTTCATGCTGCAAATACTTTGGTCCTTGTAGCATTCATAAAGTCTTGAATCCATTGGGCAATGTGGTAGCGCTGACATGTAGATTTGAAGTGCACCAAATGAGATTGGTTCCATAAATGCAGTTATGAAGCGGCGCAAATCTTTCCAGATCTCATTGAGCCATAAATCTTCTTGGAAATGCTGCCCATATCCCAATTGAGTTAGTAGATTGGAACCGAACACTCAATGAAAGAATCCCTCTTACTTGAAGCCATGAATGGACTCCCCTGGCAATCACACTTCCTTCTCTAGCCCCTTGAATCAAGCTCATGACCTCAAGCCAGCTTAATAACCTTTTTTCACTAAAAAGCTTGAAACTAGAAATGACATCCTTCACACCAATTGCACTTGGGCCAAATTCCCAGCCCTCAATCAGATGTGTGGACCATGACCGACAACAATATTCAAGGCCTTTTGGCACATGCTCCTTTACTTGCTTCTGAACCTCAGGATCAGAGCTTCGCTTTGACAGGTCATTCAAATTGCAAATGTTCTTCTCCAGGTTGTGTTCCATCAGATGGAAACATTGCAATACAATGTCATGGTGATGATGCAGGATGTCAATGAAATATTGTTTTTGATTACATCGTTTTGCATCAGTCAGGAGATCTCGGATTGAGGTGTGCATGAACTGGAGAGGATCGCTTGGTGATGAAGAAGTGGATATGATGGATGTAAGGTCAGCAAGGATTTGGGCACGTATGAGCTCTACAGCCTCATCCTGATTGTCCCCAGCAAGAACTTCATGGTCCGCACAGAGATAGGCAATCACCTCTAGTGAAACAGGATAAGGTGCCGTAACAATGATTCCCAGCACACGGCAAAGTAGTTGGTCCTCCCCATCCGCCATATTCAGCCTGCCAAATGCCTTGGAGAGAATTTGGTCATATAAACCATCTAGCCCAGCCCACCCGGACGGAGCATTGACCACCTCGCGCAGTCGACGCTTTGGCAGCTTCTCGCTGATGTATTTGATTGCGGTGTCCGCCCATTGGAACAAACCCTGCGAGGACTGAGCTAGGGCGTCGACTGCCTCTGGTGGGGGCCAATCTTCAGGAAGGCGGTACTCCGTCCTGACTTTCCCAAGCCCGCTTCGAAGGAACAGCACTATATCATTGGTAGTGCCCGTGGCGTGATCCAAGTCCTCCACTTGGCACTCTTGACATTGAAGACTTCGTACCAGAGGCTCCTCGGGGCGACTGGTAACGAGGAACTTGATGCCTGCTGGGACAGATGAAGCGTGGCGAGCGATAGCCTTCAGAAATCTCACTGCATAATCCGAATCCTCGCATTCGTCAAGCGCATCGACTACCAAGAGAACCGGTGACGAATTTTGCTCGAGGTTCCGGAGTGAATCTACAAGAAGAATTCGGAACTGATCCCCCATCGCCATAGTTGCTACATCTCGGTTGTTGCGTACCGCCTGAAGGACAGCTTCTCGGACTTCGGTGGTTCCACAACAAATAAGCTGCCTCGCGAGTGCACAAACAAGACGCTTGGACAACGCAGTTTGGCCCCGACGAAAGTGGAACAGCGCGCAGGACGCTTTGCGCTTCCTCCACTCATGAGCCACTGTCGACGCAATTGCAGATTTACCTCGCCCAGCCATGCCCTTTATCCAGAATAAAGGCTCTGAGCTCTTCCCCCCGCTAACCCAGCCATTGATCCGAGCTAGGATATCCACCCGAGTCTCGGGATGACAGACAACATTCTCGATCTCGTCATCCCGAGCGCCGTAATTGCCATCTCCTAAGCAAGCGAGTAATTCTCGCCGTTCCTTCTCCACTTCAGCGATATCTAGAAGTTAAAGAGTGAGAAAAATAGCCTAAGCATGTCGAGAGGACACTGACAAAGATCAGTAACGCGGTCCGCAGTGTTAATGTTCAAAAGTAGCTGACATCGACGGATACTATTAGCGAATGGAACCGCGGAACCTGATCAGCCTCGTACCTGCATCTCATCCAGAGCGCGTTGAGTCTTCGCCTCCCACTCCTTCAATTGATCGGCGTGCTCGCCGGACGAGAGGAGCCTCCGAAGGTTTCCCTGCAATTGCAATTGCTGTACGTCGCCGCGTACTCGTTGAAGTTCACTGGAGTTTACCATTAGGCCGCGGGCCGAATTCCAGGCATATGAAAACGATGCGTACCTCTGTAAATCGCTGATAAGGTTGGTCGTTTTGGTTCGCTCCGGTGTGAACGATTGGTCCTTAAATTGCTCCAGAATTTCCGACAATCGAAGCGTGCGTTCCTGCAGGCCCCGTGCCGCTTCATCGTTGCTATCCATACCCTGGAAAAGTTCTCAGGTAAAGAAGACAGAAGCATCGAATCGCTGAATAGGTACCGCACCTGGACCATTTCGACGCATGTCAACCCAACTTTGGCGGCTGCTCCGACGTAGCTCCCAACAATGGGAATCATCCCAGAAACTGCCTCAACGCTGCCGAAGACCTTGCTCGCTACATTAAGATAATCCTGACGGCGGCTATTCTTAGATTGGCTTTCGGGCTCGTTCGACGATTGATTTTGCTGTGGTGGGGTGGTCGATGGTGGATTTTGGTCGGGGCTCGCCCCCGGTAGCGACGGCGGCGAGACGCTTGGTTTCGGGGTCTGCAAAGATCCCTTTGTCCCAGCCCCTTCCTTTGATTGTTCGAGAGTCTCGTTGGGAATCCCCGAGCTCGTCGCGTTGCTCTCCAGTGCCGGTGTGGGGTGGACCTGCCCGTCGTGCTGAATTCTTTCTGTGGAATGCTCTTCGGCAGAGGAGTCGGTGTGTTTCTGGCCTTTCGACGACAAAGACGGCTCAGGGTTTTCCGTGATGAGGTTCGATTGCTCGCCGAGTATTGCATTGCCGGTAGAACGCAACGTGGTCGGACGAGTCACGTGCGGGCGGGCCAAACTTCCCGGGTCGTCAATAGCCCCGTCCTCTGATTTCTCCTACAAACAACGAAGGTCAGATCAGAAGAGGAGAGAAGGATACAAGGAGGACCGTTTTCTTACGCGAATCACTTTGGAAGCTATGTCGACCTCGGCCTGACAGGTCTGTAAAATTTGATTGCAACGACCCTCCCGCAGCATCGCTAGGAAATACTTGATTCGCTCTCGGATACCCCGTTTCCGGGTTCCGTACTTGAAGGATATCTTGTTTAACTTTGTGCCGACGTCTCGAAGGACGCTGTCGAGTACCAAAAGTCAATCTTACGACGCTCAGAAGATACGATCGGTAACCGTGATCGCACCTAATGAATTGCTCGACGGCTTCATCCAAGTCTGCCGGCGTGTCGTTCGAGTTTGCGGAAAACCCTTGGATATTCGGGGAGTTTTCGATGGCTTGCAATAACTCTTGTGCGGCGGTTCGAGACCTTTGCGGCCACTCGGTGCTCTGGAGCGATGTTAAGACTGAGCGCTTCGACCAACAACACTAGAACCAGCGAATATTCACCTCAAGAATGGATATCGCGACGCTCCTGGCGTCTTTGAGCCGTTTATGAAAGGTGGCATTGGAAGCTTCGCTTCGAGTGGATTGTCGCCGGCGCGGCGGCATTACCGCTGGGTATTCCGTGGGCGGCTGACCGACGTTGGATTCAGTGTTCATCGTTTGGGTATTCGACTTTAGTATTCGAGTAGAGTTTCGTTGAAAACGCAGGAGAGAGATCTCGATGTGGATGAGAAGAGAGACCGGTGGAAAAGGGACAACTCGCGGCCTCGTGTGGTGCACGTGCCCCCGGCGTTCATGTGGCTTGAAGGTTCCTCTTTTGGCACAATTAGGCTTCCGCGTCACGATCCAGGCTGCGAGCCCAGCTGATTCAAACGCCGCAAGTAGTTGATATATTCAGTCGTCCAACTCGGATCAACTCACCAGTCGGGGTCCCCCGGTGACGGTTGGACTGGCGGGGTGTGAAGTCCCTTGACGCCGAGCAGGGAGGTAAGTAAGCCGAATCTAGCAGGTCAGTTTCCTACTTCCACGATGTACAGGATAAATTGTTTCGATGAATCGTGCGGTAATTTCAAGGGGTCATGTTGGAGGACTGGAGTCCTCGTTCGAGTTTGGGAGTCCGGGGAGCCAAATACCCGTGGCGCCTTCAATCGTCAACCTCCGACGTGACACTTCCTGAGTATTTCGTTCCAACATCGACTTCATAAACTTGAGAAAGACGCCCCCACCAACTTCAAGAGGGTCACATCTACTCTCCTCTTAGGTTTAGGGACCATCTGCTGTACAGTTCCCTTCGACGGCCGGGTGATAAAAATAGTTCGCTAAGATTTCTTGGCAGATTTAGTATTAATGTCATTAGAGTGGGTATGCATATGCTCTTGCTCGCGGATCGAAACGGCTTCCCCAAACACACTATCTGTATTGTATGTACCTACGTCATTTACAAAAACCATGCCGGTTGGTGTTGGGATTGGTCCAAACCTCCGCCCAAGCATGTCGCTTTCAGAACGGAGCATAGCCCGTTTGCGTGCTCCCGGGTGCTGGTTATGCTGGGAACCAACTGGCCTCAGCCAGCGCGTCACCGGCTTCAATCGGCGCCCAAGTTTGCCCTATGAGCTGATGAGGCTAACTTTGATCCTCTCAGTTCTCGACCCCTCTGATATTGTGAAATGCGCCACCTGTGCCACGGAAAAGGATTCTCTGCTCGGCAATTATGATCAATAAATGACTACTCATGGCAATCGGTCGCTTTGGGTTCGGTGAACGACGCCCTAAAGAGGCAAACGTCGAGAAAGCGACACTCCATGACACTATGTTTGTGTGACATCGTTGGCATTGACGAGGTCTGTGGCGGTGTTGAGGGACGGTTCTCGCCGTTCGGGTTCCGCGCGATTTCAGTTCCGACCATTCTTTCACCAAGGTCGTCCCCATTTTCCTCACCTTCTCAGAACACACTTTTCCCTCAGAGGCCAGATAACGCGTATATATAGCTTAGGCCATGGCACCTCGTGCAACTCAAGCGTCTCAAGCCAGACGCGGTGGTCCATCGCAATCTCAAAGAAGGCGCGATGGAGCGGACTCGGAAGACGAGGATGAAGACTACGGCGCCATGGACTACGACGACGATGAGGATGGCGAAGGAAACATGGCTGGCGCGTCGCAAGCGCGTACAGGGTCGCAGTCTCAAGCTGACGGAGCCAACAGGAGGAGGGCGGGTGGTACGGGCGGGTTAAGTACCGAGGTAAGATATCCGCGTCGTGATGCTTCGTGCAGGTCTTTCACCGAGAGCGGGGACCAAATCTTTAGGAAATCAAGCGTCGCGCGAATGACCTTGTTCGAATGGCTCTTTTTGAAGAGCCGAGACGGCAAACGATCAGGCGGGCGGATATCATTAAGAAAGGTGGGCCGCATCAACTATGTCCCTTTATTTAACCCTTTAGTCAATCGACTCCATTCTGTTTCAGTCCTCCCTGAAAACTCAAGAGGTTTCAATGTTGTTCTCGACACCGCCCAAAGGATTCTTCGACACACCTTTGGCATGGAGCTCGTCGAACTCATGACGCGCTCGGATAGAGATGCCATTGGAGAAGAAAAGAAAGAAACTGGAAAGAAGAAGAGTAAGTTCTCTTTCAATAGACTGAGCTTGTGGAGCCATGACTGACGGGGGATCGTCAGGCCAAGCATCAGGCACTTTTATTCTGCGAAGCACTCTGAACCCCGAGTTGATAAAACTTGCAAACAAGAAGAACGACAAACTGTACGAAGAGGAAGTAAACAGTCTACGTGCCCTGGGTCTCATCGGAGAAGAACAGGAAGACCAAGACTACGAAAGGCCAGGCGGCGCTATCCTGGCTTGGAAGCCGGTGGAACCTGTGGCTCTGACGGGCATTTTACAACTGGTTCTTTCTCTTATACTCGCCAATGGTCGTGTCCTTCCTGAACGTACGTGCTTCGGAAAACCCGTTTTCGGACCACGCCCATCTCTGACGCCCTGCTCAGCACAGCTGAAGCGGCAGCTCAAGTCCTTCCACCTCTACTTCAACACCAAGCTACCATCGCCGGCGTTCTCGTCCCGCGATGAACAAACCCTCTTCGATCACCTTAGCGATATGATCAAGCAAAACTATCTTGACCGCGTTCGGGTGCCGATGCCGGGTGGCGCTCCGACCGGCGGAGCACGACGCAAATCGAGGAAAGCTGCCGACGAAGAAGAGGAAGGATTATACGAATGGAGATGGGGCTCGCGCGCTCACGCTGAGATTGGGGAGCAGAACGTCGCAGAATTCATCTGTGACTTTATGCGGAAGAGTTGGTTGGATGAGCAATTGAAATTGTTGGGGGAAGACGAGGAAGACGAGGAGCGGACGGGAGCTGGGCGGAGAGGCAAGAACGCCGCTCGCAACCCAAGACGCCGAGCAGAGAAGGAGGCCGAGTTGGAGGATAAGGCGGAGAAGTATGGCGAAAGACTCTTGAAGGACGTAGCACGGGTGGCTGGCTCGGAACTGACCCGAGTGTGAGGGTCGGCGGCTATCAGACTTTCCACCGCACCATTCCATTCTACTTGTAGAGTTCTAAATATCCCCGATTTATGTCTGAAAGCCACTCGTGTTTTTGTAATGACGCTGCCGTATAAGCCCCGTAACAAGGGTTGGGGGGACGGAGGCCACGGGCAACGTGATTGAATCTTTCGGAGCTTGCGGTGCACGTGTCCGCATAACAAAAAGGGCTTGATCATTTCACATACCCGTTCGAGCACTCCCCCCGCTCCTTGCACCTCTACACCTCTTGAAGAATTGATTTTCAACACTTAGCGACGCTGTTACGCCGGTCAATCTTATGAAAGTTCTACAACGCCCACGAATTCGTCTCTCGGATGGCCCAAGCGCGCCGACAAAGGTGCTGAAATCTCGACAGAGGCGAAACATCTCCAACTCTGCGTCGAAAGTAACGGTTGGTATCAGGAAGGAAGACCCAGGAAGATTATGGGAGCGGCGCTGTATGTCACACAACCGACAACCGACCTTGACCTTGATTCGTGCTGACGCCTCCACGTCGTTATGTAGGCCCCGTCACTCCCGACGCCGTTCACGAACTAGTCCGAGACGGCGTGCAGGTGTTGATTCAGCCCTGCGAGCGGAGAGTCTGGCCAAACGAAGAGTTTGTCAAGGTGCGTTTCTCTTTCCTTGTCCAAAGGGTCCTTTGGGATCATCTCTTGCCCAACCTAACATAAAACACGGAACGCGACAGGCTGGCGCAGAAATCCACCCTACACTGGAACCAGCGAATATCGTTGTTGGAATCAAAGAGACCCCTCTCTCGGAGCTTGATCGACTGAAGAGCCCGGTCAATGGTCGAGAACGCACGCATGTCATGTTCTCACATACAGCGAAAGGTCAACCTTACAACATGCCGTTGCTTTCTCGGTTCATCGCCGGCGAAGGTCAAAGCGCACAAACTTCGAAGCTCCTACCGCGACTTGTGGATTATGAGCTTCTAACTGGGGCGGATGGGAAGCGCGTCGTTGGCTTTGGTTGGTTTGCTGGTGGTAGGTCTCGATCTACGGGTCTGGGTACTGGGCCGGTTCTCTAAAATTGGGTGTCTTTTTTCCTCCCAGCCGCCGGTCTTGTGGAAGGTTTAACGGCCTCAGCGCTAGACTTCCTCTCGCTTGGAGTCTCATCACCTTTCCTGGTCAGTACCCTAAACTTTATTCGATCTCAAAAGAAGGACGCGCGCTCAAACAAAAATCCCTCATTCGCAGTACCTTCCACGTCCGTATTCTCACCCCAGTCTGGACGACATGAGAAGGTCACTCCGTTCCGTCGGAGAAATCATCTCAAGCAGAGGGATGCCAAAGTCTACTGGGCCATTCGTGATCGCAGTGACTGGGTAAGCTCCGTCCGTGCGTCTTAGCGAAGAGATAAGGAATAGCTTCTGATATTCTTGCCATCCCTCAAGGAATGGAAACGTGGCTACCGGCGCATTGGACCTGTTGAAGGAGCTTCCGACATGTTTCGTCAAAGCTCAAGACTTACCAGGCTTGGTATCCGACCCCGGTACGTCGTTGATTAAGGGTCGTCCGCGCGAATTTGTTTAAGTCCTTATCAGCGCCGCTCCTCCGCCAGCCACGGACCTTCGCAAAGTGAACATTTTTTGACCCTGCGGCTCTCCCTTTTACGCTAACCGGACGTGTTAGGTCTACGTCATTCACGTCCCTTCCTCAGCTTACCTTTCAAAGAAGGGATCGGAGAATGAGTTCCAGCGTGAAGATTATTACGCAAACCCTGAAAGCTATGAGAGCCATTTCCACGAGAAGGTCTGACCATCTTTTTTTCCCTTCAGTGCTATTTTAGGATCTGATCTAACCATTTGTGAAAACCTTCGATCTTAGATTGCCCCTTATACTACCGTGCTAATTAATGGAGCAGGGTGGGCACTCGGTTGCCCGAGGATCCTCTCTTCTTCCGTCCTGCCCGAGACGATCAAACTTGCTCGAAATGTGGGAAGAAGCCGATTCAGAACGATCGCCGACATCAGCTGCGATATCAATGGCGGAGTCGAGTTCGTCGGTCGGCCTTGTACTATCGATGACCCGTTTTTCTATTGCGACACCACCGGAACGGAAGTTCCCGCTAGTCGTGCTGTTCAAGATGACGTCGTTCAAATCATGTCGGTCGATATTCTACCCTCGGAATTACCTCTGGATGCTTCGAAGCACTTCAGCAAAGCGTTGAACCCGTACCTTCGCTCGTTGGTGAAGATGTACGAGGGTACGTCCCCTACGGTGGAGGATCGAGTCGCGATGGACACCGTGGACAGGGCAACCATTGCTCGAAGAGGCGAGCTTCGTCCCAAGCACGCATGGTTAGGAGAGCTCTTGGCCAAGAGTGCGTCCTCTGCGCCTTCTGTAGTTCCGACCTCGGAGACAGATCGAACGGATTTAGATGTCGGTGAAGATTTGGGAGGGCTGGATACGACGCCCAAGAGCAAGGCCTATTACGCACCTTCGACGTCGATTGGGGCTCTGCCGAAGAAGAGAAGGGCGCTACTGCTTGGTTCTGGGATGGTCGCTAAACCAGCAGTCGATGAGCTACTTTCAAGAGGCGACGTTGAACTGGTCATAGGTAAGCCCCATTCGTGCTTCCGTACCACGCTGATGCTAACTTTTACCGCTGCGGTGGCTAGCGAGTAACAACCTCAAGGAAGCACAAGAGCTCGCCCAGTACCACGACCCTCAGGCCTGTAAAGCCGTCAGACTGGACGCCAGTGACAAGACTATGATTAATCAACTTGTTTCCGCGTCAGACATCGTCATCAGGTGAAGATGGATCCTGCCGTGGTTGATCGCATGCGCTGACGCGGACTTCGTTTTGCCAGTCTATTACCAGCCCCGCTTCATCCGCCGGTTGCGGAGCTCTGCATCGAACACCAGAAGCACCTCGTGACGGCCTCGTACATCTCACCTGCAATGTTGTCACTGGACTCAAGGTCCGTTCGCGGCGTCCGCATGATATCACATGACTGATGATCCAGCTGACGAGTTTTTTCATATACCCCATCGCAGCGCAAGGTCATCCGATGTGCTATTACTCAATGAGATTGGCCTGGACCCGGGAATCGACCATTGCAGCGCGGTTGATTTACGTGATCGAATCGAGAAGGAAGGCCACAAGGTCGTTTCGTTCGTGTCTTGGTGTGGAGGGTTGCCGGCGCCCGAGAACAGTGATGTACGTTCCCCAAAGAAAGGAACTTTTTGGCGCTTGTCACTGAGGTGACTCTTATTCTCAGGTACCTCTCGGAATGAAATTTTCTTGGAGCCCCAGAGGACTGTTAAGCGCGGCCTTGAATGACGCCCGATTCAAACTGAACGGAAAGGTGACAGCGAATGCATTCGAATACAGCATTGGACACTAACGTCCAACCACACAGCTTCAAACCGTTTCCGGACAGTCTCTTCTTTCGTCTTACTTCCCTTCAGTTCCCTTGGTCAGGGGCTCGGCGCTCGAAGGACTTGCGAACCGCGACAGTTTGCCATACGCAGAAACGTATGGACTCGGACCAGCCGATTCGATGTGGAATGTATTCCGAGGAACTCTGAGGTATGATATTACGATACTAAATAAGAAAGAGCTCTTAGCCAACGCCTTCGTTCATACAGATATCAAGGGTTCTCGCGGGTTCTGGACGTTTTCCGCGAGATCGGTCTGCTCTCGACGTCTCCTAAGGACGCGGTTATCCTCAACTCGACTTATGGTGGATGGCAGTCTTTGGTAGCATCTTCTTTGGCAAGAAAGCTCGGCGACACTCGAACCACCGGCGACGTACGAGGGATGCTCAGGGCGGTTGTTGGCAAGGAGAGAGCCGAGGAGACCTGGGCCGTGCTTGAAGAGTGAGCGCCACCTAATTTCACGATGTTTTCCCGAGCTAACGAATCTCTAGGTTGTCGATGGTTCCCTCTTCCTTCGCCGGAGACCTACCTCCATTACCCTCGGCCAGCAGTCCCGTTGCCCCACTTGACCTTTTGACAACTTTACTTGCGCACAAGTTGAGATACAAGCCGGATGAAAGGGACATGGTGATTCTCTCACACGAGATCATCTCCGTGCCGAAATCGTCCAACACTAGCCGAGCAGTTGATCCCCTCACTATCCACGGTGCCAAGAAGCACACCTCGACCCTGGTAACTTACGGAACGCCTTCAATCCTCGGCGCATCGGCGATGGCAAGGACTGTGGGTCTGCCTTTGGCGATCGCTGCTTTGAAGGTCTTGGATGGAAAGGTCGCAGTGCGAGGCGTCAAAGGACCAGGGGATTGCGGACGGCCGTTGTGGGGAGGCGTGCTTGAAGGACTGGAGGAACGAGGGATTGCGATGAAGGAATCGTCTCGACCTCTCTCCACGTGCGGTGATTTAATGAAGTTCCTGGACGAGGGCTTGTTGGGGAGAGCCGATCTCCCGTTTATGCGAGGAGCGGATCGGTTGCCTTTTGGCAGGACAGATCAGGGGTGGAGAAGTGACCCCTCATTCAAATGACGGAGGCTGTATATGATACCCGACTTTGATATGGGTTTCCGTTCTGGGATTGTAGCCGCGTGGCAATGACTAAGATAGTCCGCTTACAGCACGTGACCTTACTGTGAATATATTTAGACAGTTTTCCCGCTCTCTACGACCTCCATTTGCCCCAGTTCAAAACCCCAGAAACACATCCAACCCCTTTCAAGCTCTTTCTAACACATGTGTCGACCAGTTACGTGCCAGACCTGCTCAAAAACGACGTGGTATGTGAGTATGATGTCTCGTATTGCATCACAATCCCCGTGTCGAAATACACTTCCTGATAAACTAATCCACCTTTCAACAGGGATGTGGGCTGCACGCTGATCAGGCAAATTGTTTAATATTGTCTCTTTGTTCAACTCCTACTAACGATCGTCTCCTGTCCAGGTGATGGCGGCAGTCCCCGAAGCAGAACGGTGTCAAGGCCACGGCGAACCCAGAGAGGATCATTTATACCCGCCGTTGAGATGCACTATAATGTAGCACTCATGTTTTATTCATGTATTCGCTGGTAATTCAAACTTCTTTTTTTGGAGACCAGAAAGCGAGCCGTCTGAGTCACGAGGTCGACGAAGGCCAGACTTGTGCAGTTTGAATATATTAGTAAAGGGAGCGCGGCGACTCGAAGTAACTGAAATCGGCCGGTGTAGACATTCTCTAGCTGATGCACTGTGCAGTAGCTCACCGATTTCGCGTCAGACCTAATTAGGACAATTAGGTGTTCCTTACATTTACCTCTCGCCATGGAATACGCTGATTTAGAATGAATCTTCCCCGGAAGGGAAGGGATGTTATCCGGATGGCATCTGATATGTTTAGATCTAATTTTGTATAAGCTACGAACATGAAAGAGAGCAATGACGAGAGAGAAAGAGCCCTTCCTAGCAAAGGACCAGACAGGGAAAAGCCTATCGAATAGTAGTCGAGGAGGCTGATTTAGCTAAGCTGTGCTATCTACGACGCTACTAGGATTTGAAGAGCAGGTGGACCCCAAATCAGACTCTCGTGAGGAATCCGAGGTTAGTGATCGGGATTTGTCCACCTCGTTTGGATTGAGATAGCACCTAACAAATCGATCAAACTCGACTTTTAGGTTGAATAACACTGATTCCTTCACAAATCCAGGTGTTCCAGGTGGCGGAGCCCAATGGTAGACCTTACCATGGCTAGAAACACGCTTGAGGTGAGGATAGAACGCCAGTAGGGCGGAGTCGCAGCAGAAGCAGCAGCGTTTGGAAACGCCTATCAGTTCTTCGCAGATCTGGAAACGAGGTCCGCAATGTCAGGGTATAACGTCAAAAAGAAAATCGACACAAGCGCTCACGTTTCTATCATCGAAATACATTCTACATGCTAGGTCCCCTTCGCAGTGAACGCATCCCTCGAAGGCCTCTTCCCATTCTTGGATTGCTTCCTCAGAGAAGTCGGCTAGAATCTTGAGGGCCTTCAATTGCCGATCGTGGATAAGTTGAGGAACTGCTTTCCCGGTCTTAGCGTCCATGGCGATTGCTTCCTCTTGGGTTTGCAATTCCATTGCTTGCACTAATTCTGTCGCTCTTGCTTTGATCGCATCACGCGCTTGCTCCACGCTCCATTTCCTCGGCTGCCGCAAGCTCCACAGGGTGCTGACGAGAGACCGTTGTCGATGCGGGAGGTGAGGGCTCGCAGGGGTGGTGGTGCCCACAACGAAGCCATGCTGCACAGCAGCTCGGATGCTTTCGTTATTGCTAAGATCTTGCACGGCGTGATACCATCGAGTGATTGATTGAAGCCAGCCTCTCACGATGTCACTGAAGGTATGGACAAGATAGTCTTCGGGCAGACGGGCATGCCTGTGTTCTTTGTACTTGAAACCGTGTCGTCGGGAGATGATGTCCACTGGTGATGAAGGGGAGTGTGTTGACGAGGCGTATGCATAAGTCGAGCTGGAGGACCCCGGTGGTCTGGTTTCGTTGGCCACTCCCTTGCCGTCGAACCCGCTTCGCTCCTAGTACACAAGAGCGCAAGGATTAGCTTCAGCTTTGTCCCCCAGCCAACGCTTCCCGCCCACCTTCAAATCTTCGAGCTTCTCGAGGCTAATGATACCAAGGAGGTCCACCAACCGCCAAAATGACGGACTGTGGTGAAGCAACTTATATAGTCGATAGAGAGCCGAATGCATCTCGTCCAACATAGCTTCCATCCCTTGGCGGTTCTTCTTCGACAGCTTTCGGCCCGGTTGAGGTATTCGGATCCACGTCCTAATGCCTAAGGTTGATCGACGGATATGCCGTATACAGGCCGCTGCGAACATATAAAGATTCCAGAGAACATCCTCGTTGAGTACAAGGTGATAGACGACCTTCGAGTTGCCAACGTGGGCTTTTTCGAGTTTGTACTCCACAGTAGCGGTCTGGTCGAAGCCGCAAAGCAGTTCCTTAAGCCACGTTTCATCTTGGTCGAGGACGTGGGAGGCCGGGGAAATTCTGGACTTGACGTCAAAGGCCTCTTTGTCCAGCAGCAGGTCGTCTCCGTTCTTGGCCAGGAAGAAGTGAACTATTTGGTGACCAAATCGAGGGGCGCGAGCAGTGAGGCGCTGCCATATTCCGCACGCACAGTACATATATATATAGTGGCGGAGGTTTCGTCGGGCGGTCTTAGTGTCCGGCCGCGCGTTTTTGGCGTGGTGCACATCGTACAAGAGCGACTGCATTCTGGAAGCGTGCATATCCACACTTATGACATCAACGCCGCTGCAGGAGTAAAAAATAGCCTGATGATCAAGATATTTTCCCAGTAAGGTTGTAGTATAAGCACTGACCGTTCGTAGAAAAACTTGTACATATCGACCCTCAGCAAATGTGTAGCTTCATCGTTGTCGGAGGCTGATGCCAATTCTCCTCTTTCCCTATCCGGAGTTCCATCAGCGCAAAAGGTTGCACCGCAAACCCGCAATGTACACTCACAGCAACGGAGAGTTCCTCACGACGTCGAAGCCGTGTTCTCCTGGGATCGCATCCACCAGGAGCCTCGAGTTAGCCTTGTCCCAATAGATGACAGCGGCCACGTCAGCCGGTCGGGTGCCCGGCACGAACGTAAGGGCCACTCTATCGAGGAAATGCCCCCTTTCCGGTCTTTCTTGTGGCTGGCCGGTTGGAACGTCGGTTGTGTGTTGCATCCACCGAAGGATAGTTGATACAGACCGAATCATTAGGTCGTTGCCGTCGACGAGAAGCCCAGCTTCCCGTTCTAGGTCTCTTAGTGACCGTCTTGACGAAAGGTCCGGTCGATTCGACATGACGTAGGATAGTTGGGATATGGGAGGAGTTGGGACACAGGAGGTTAGAGGTGGAGTGGTTGAAAACGCGGATCTTTATACGCTGTCGCCTTGCTGACGTAACTCCGCTAGTCATGTGAGGCTCGCATTCTCAGTATCGTAGCGGCGCGCGGAGGCGCCATTTCCCCGACCCTCTACTCGGCAGTGTAGACATTACATGACTTGCAACGTCGCTTTATACGCGACAGGAGGGTTACTCGTCATTTAGATAGATACTTTCCGTCGCTGCAACAACGCAAATCTGGCAACAGACTAGGTCTTCTAGCTAGTTTGGCGGACTAAACGTCGTATATTTTCTCCATAAATCTGGTGATGGAGCGAAAGCCTCGCGTTCGTCGGCTGTCGCCGCCGAGACGCTCGTCTTTCGCGCAGGGACGAGGCCATACTACAGCATTCCGCATCTTCACTCGCAGTGTCCTTCTGATATCCTAATATTCGGGAAACACGCTTCTCGATCGCGTCTCCCGGATGTCACTCGACAGCTCGTGACCGCGCATCACACGGAGAACCATGGGCCCCATCGTCCTCGAAGGTAACTGTTTTTCGTGCGTCCGCGTGCCCATCTCTAGAGCTGACGGCTGTGCTGCCTTGCTAGGAATCCTGACGTTCCTTGCCATTTCAATGGCGGACAACTAGTTGATTGTCATGACGCGTGTGTATGTGTAATTCTGTTATCCCACTCAGTAGCCTTCTGAAATGTAAACATTAAAGTCGACTGGGGAGCGGAGAAAACGGGCTTAGCGGTCTAAGGCAGAAAATATGGGAGAACGCGGAGTGATGTCAGGGTTGATGTCATAGTTCCGACGTGCAATTGTGCCTGAACATTTTGGGCTGACAAAACCCTCCCTCTTGTCAGAGGGTCGGGGATGATTCTACCTACTCGAATTCCTCTGGAACAGATGCTTATTAGGCCCTCCACTCCTTTTCTCCCAGCTTGCAACTTTGCTCCAAGGAATTTGCACGGCCGCTTTGGCCTTTTGCGGAACCCCCTTACCCCGAGCTGAACACACACCGCACGCACGATGATGACTTCTAACCACAGGATTAATCTATTGAGATAAGAGATGCACGCAGTTAAGCAAAGAAGACGAGGGTAGAGAGCTAAACAACGGAACCAGCTAACGTAAATATGATGCATCAAAAACCAGTCTCTGGTGGAAAGTAGTATAGATAGATATATGTGGGGGACTTGACCAAAACAAAACGAACGAACGAAAAGAGAGTGAACGCGACCAATCGAGAATATATAGAGGAATGAGCGAGGAGGTTTTTTCCAAGAATTGGCGGATTTGGACGAAGGGTCGCCTAGCCTGGCCGCGATGACCTCGAAGCCTTTACCAGCAGCCGGATGGTCCTCGTCGTCAAGACTCAAACCCCTGAGGCTCCTCGCGTCGTTGTCTTCTAACAAGTCTCCAGCGGTGGAGTACACGGACCGAGCGCTAACGCGGGAGTTCCTATCGCTGCGCAAGGACGAGCTCGGAGCGAGGTTGCTCGCGGACGCTTGCTGCGGTCGGTTCATGGTGAATGCCGCTGAAGGCCGAATCGCATGGTGGCTAGGTCTACTGACCATCGGGCTGGGACTGGCGATTCGGTGCTTTCGAATACAGCATCAGACACTAACGTCCAACTACACAGCTTCAAACCGTTTCCGGACAGTCTCTTCTTTCGTCTTACTTCCCTTCAGTTCCCTTGGTCAGGGGGTTGGCTCTCGAAGGACTTGCGAACCGCGACAGTTTGCCATACGCAGAAACATATGGACTCGGATCAGTCGATTCGATGTGGAATGTATTCCGAGGAACTCTGAGGTATGATATTATGATGCTAAATAAGAAAGAGCTCTGAGCCAACGCCTTCGTTCATACAGATATCAAGGGTTCTCGCGGGTTCTGGACGTTTTCCGCGAGATCGGTCTGCTCTCGACGTCCCCTAAGGACGCGGTTATACTTAACTCGACTCATGGGGGATGGCAGTCATTGGTAGCATCGTCTTTGGCCAGAAAGCTCGGCGACATACGAACAAGCGGTGACGTATGAGGGATGCTCCGGGCGGTTGTCGGCAAGGAGAGAGCTGAGGAGACCTGGGCCGTGCTTGAAGAGTGAGCGCTGCCTGATGTCACGATGTTTGCCCGGGCTAACAGACCCCTAGGTTGTGTATGGTTCCCTCCTCCTTTGCCGGAGACCTACCCCCATTACCCTCGGCCAACAGTCCCGTTGCCCCTCTGGACCTTTTGACAACTTTACTCGCGCACAAGCTGAGATACAAGCCAGACGAAAGGGACATGGTGATCCTCTCACATGAGATCATTTCCGTGCCGAAATCGTCCAACACCGCCCGAGCAGTTGATCCCCTCACTATCCAAGGTGGCAAGAAGCACACCTCAACTCTAGTGACTTACGGAATACCCTCCATCCTCGGTGCATCGGCGATGGCAAGGACTGTGGGTCTGCCTTTGGCGATCGCTGCTTTGAAGGTCCTGGATGGAAAGGTCGCCTCCCGAGGCGTCAAAGGACCTTGCGATTGCGGACGGCCGTTGTGGGGAGGCGTGCTTGAAGGACTGGAGGAACGAGGGATTGCGATGAAGGAATCATCTCGACCTCTCTCCACGCGCGGTGATTTAATGAAGTTCCTGGACGAGGGCCTGTTGGGGAGAACCGATCTCCCATTTATGCAAGAAGCGGGTCGGCTGCCGTTTGGCAGGACAGATCAGGGGTGGAGAAGTGACCCCTCATTCAAATGACGGAGGCTGTATATGATAGCCGACTTTGATATGGGTTTCCGTTCTGGGATTGCAGCAGCGTGGCAATGACTAAGATAGTCCGGCTCACTCTACGCCGCTTCTAGCACGTGACCTTAGTGTGAATATAATTAGACAGTTTCCCCGCTCTCTACAACCTCCATTCGCCCCAGTTCAAACCCCAGAAACACATCCAACCCCTTTCAAGCTCTTTCTAACACATGTGTCGACCAGTTACGTGCCAGACCTGCTCAAAAACGACGTGGTATGTGAGTATGACGCCCCATATTGCATCACAATTCCCGTTTCGAATTACACTTCCTGATAACCAATCCAACTTTCAACAGGGCTGTGGGCTGCACGCTGATCAGGCAAATCGCTTAATATTGCACCTTTGCTCAACTCCTATTAATGATTGTCTCTCTTATCCAGGTGATGGCGGCAGTCCCCGAGGCAGAACGGTGCCCAGGCCACGGCGAACCCAGAGAGGATCATTTATACCCGCCTTTGAGATGCACTATAATGTAGCGCTCACGTTCGAGTCGTGTATTCGCTGGTAATTCAGCTTCTTTTCTTCGAGACCAGAAAGCGAGCCGTCTGAGTCACGAGGTCGACGAAGGCTAGACTTGTGCAGTTTGAATATATTAGTAAAGAGAGCGCAGCGACTCGAAGTAACTGAAATCGACCGGCGTAGACATCTCCAACCGATGGGCTGTGCAGTAGCCCACCGATTCCGCGTCAGACCTCATGACTACATTGGGTATTCCTTACATTTACCCCCCCCCCCCGCCACGGAATAAGCTGATTTAGAATGGATTTGTCCTTCTTCCCCGGAACGGAAGGGGATATTATCCGGATGGACATCTGATATAGTTAGCTCTGATTTAGGATAAACTACGAGCATGTATGAAAGACTCAAGAGCATTAATGGCGAGAGAGGAAAGAGCCCTTACTGGGAAGGTGGTTAGATAGGGCAAAGCCTATCGAGTGGCAATCGAACAGACTGATTTATCTAAATTTGTGTCATCTACGACGCTACTAGTATTTGGAGGGCAGGCGGACCCCGAATCAGACCCTCGCGAAGAATCGGAGGTTGATGGTCGGGATTTGTCATCCTGCTAAAGGGGTTTTTTTTTGGCGGCCCACCCTGCTTTAGTTGCTTTTTAACCGAGTGTGGTATCTCACCGATAGTTGGAGGTCTCATTCCCGCTACTTAGTAGCGGGTTTTTGGGTGGACGACCAGGTGTCGATCACATGCAAGCTCACACGGGGCAAACATATTGGACGGCCCGTCGAAGCGAAATTCCCGCTGCGCCTTACTCTAGCAGTCGGACCAATCCTCCAGTACTCTTACTGCCTTGTTGCTAAATGAAGCCGATTGTGTATTGTGTAAGCACAGCCCCTTGCTTCATTCAAATACCGCCTGTTGTTTTGTCTCTTACTGACCTCCTCGTTTCTCCCCATCGACAGGAAAGTAAAAATGCATTAAGTAACGCTTCGTATTTTGCTTTTGCTTGTCTGTGTGGAAGATCCGTGCACATCATTGTGGATGATTCTGCTCGGCCCTCGTATATCCCACCCTCGGCTGCTCGGGGGGTCAATCAGCCTCTCAGTGTAAATTTGTAACACAAGAGGAGTTGCCGCAGCTGTTTCCCGAGTTTGGTCACCATCCCCTCACTCTCATCTAATTGCCACCTCTGGGTGCAAGTCACTAGATTGGTACGTGAGCTGTATCTTAATTGTCACCCAGATGAGCACCCCTCACGCAAGCTCGTCGAAGGCCATAGAAGATTTGCATAGAAATGAATAACCCAGATATCATATACACGTTTTTATTTACTTTGCTTGCTTTAAATCCCGGGACGGACGAGCGTCTCGGCAGCGACGCCGGCAAACGCGACGCCGTGACCCGTCCCAACAGAGCCATCATCAAAGGCCAGGAGATCAAGCTGGGAGCAATTAACAGTCTGGTAGCCAGATTTTGACCACCATCTAACGTAGCGGGCCTCGCCGTGCTTGCACGAACTTACGCGCCGGTATCTTAACCCTCGAGGGCGCAGCGGCAAGGTCACGTGTACGTCTCGTCTCGATATGGTAGATACGGCCCTCCTTCCGATAACCGCCGTACTGTATTTAGAGGGAGCACTCCCATCACCAGCGTATTAAGGATCCCCCGGACTACCGCATATCCGCAAAAAAGGTGAGTGGTGAGCGAACACAAATTGCGCCTGCTGAAAATCCTGTCAAGTTTATCTCCTCTACTTCAGGTCACGATGGGAGACAATAATTCCCCATCTCAATCACCCTCCCGTGGTTGGCAACAGGGACGTGGTCTCGCGAGAGGCTGGCCAGGCCAAAAGTCTGGGCGACCAATGCCTGCCGTACGAGTGAAGAAGCCTTCACCATATATCACAAAGGATTTAGGACCCTTGATCAAACAGTTTCAAACTCTTCCCAATACGGCGGTCCAAGCCAGCATTACAGCGACCAAACCCATCAGTTCATACTCGTGGGTCGAAGCTGCCAATAGACCGACCATTCTTGTACCGAGTAGGTGCTATTTCAGATCGACGCAAGTTTATCCATTAAATAATCCCCGATCCGCAGGTTCCCCACCAGTTTGGAATGAAGAGTGTCCTCAGCGAGTTCCCCCCGATACCGGAATAAGATTCAGTGATCATAACTCCGCTCGAATGGGACCCAAATTATCTCCCCTTATACCGATATTTGCCTCGATCGACCACATGGAGACGGACGTCGACCTTCCATCATTTGACTTCATCACGGACCGTAACAATCTGCTCAAATTGCTCCATTGGGCGACGAATGCAGGCAAATACGAGGACTTTCGTATCGATGTCGAGTTGGGCGGGAAGACTTGTTTCTTTACCCGCACGGATGAAACCGACATGGATGTCATAAAGGGGTCCTCTTGTTACGCTGAGGAATATCATAAGGTTGTTACTAAGTGGCCCAAGGGGAGTGAGGGTGCCACAGGCCACCATCGCGTGATATCCATTGTGAGTGTCCTTGACTATGGGACCGCACATGCCTTGTTTCAGAACTAAAGACTTTCCACTCTTTGACCAGGACCTCGACGGAGTTAAAATCCTATTTCGGTTCGAGATAGATGCTCGGATAGAGATACAGGAAGACAGCTCGGATTCGAAAAACGACGTTGACGACCTTGTGAACGCGCTCTCTGGTCTCCTTACGAGTTCATCTAAGGTACCCGCGAAAAGAACTAGTTCCTTCGCGGAGCTAACGATCAAACCAAGTGGGGATAGAGCCATGATACCCCAATCGTCTATCATTAAATTGAAAACTCGTGTCGAGCACAGACCGCTCAATATGGACGACGTCGGCCCACAGATGTACTTGTCTCAGATTCCCTATCTATATTTGGCCAAGCACAACCGAGGACAATTCCAGCCAGCGCAGCGCATTCTACCGGATGTCGAGAAGATCGAGCTTCAACTTGGAAAGTTGAGAAAAGCGTTGCTGGATATTGTAGAAATTGTGCGGGAGCAAGGTCAGGGTGAAGGATTGTGCCTGATTTGCGTAGATCGCAAGCTCGAGCTTTACAAAAGGAAGGTCGGGACTGGGAGAGAAGTTGGGTGGGAGATAATGTCGAAATTTGTCCCAGAGCTACCAACTGGGGGTGGATATGGCTCTTGGGCCGACGACGCTTGAGATTCATGGTGCAAGGAGCTGTAGATGCATGCTCTGAGGCTCGTGGGCTGTGTAACTTTGGACGCAATTTACGAGGCTATAGAATTGAATCGGGAACCTGGAAATCCTTAGAGAGGTCCCTCGCGAGCCATTGAATAGACATAGTTTTTTCATCATCGTCAATATTTTGGGTGGAGATAGTGCCTAACAAACCGATCGAACTCGATTTTCAACTCGAATAACACTGCTTCTTTCACAAATCCAGGTGTTCCAGGTGGCGGAGCCCAATGGCAGACCTTACCATGGCTGGAAACCCCCTTGAGGTGAGGATAGAGTGCCAGTAGGGCGGAGTCGCAGCAGAAGCAGCAGCGTTTGGAAACGCCTATCAGTTCTTCGCAGATCTGGAAACGAGGTCAGCAATATCAGGGTATAACGTCAAAATGAAAATCGACACAAGCGCTCACGTTTCTATCATCGAGATACATTCTACATGCTAGGTTCGCTTTGCAGTGAACGCATCCCTCGAAAGCCTCTTCCCAATCTTGCATGGCTTCCTCAGAGAAGTCGGCTAGAATCTTGAGAGCCTTCAGTTGCCGATCGTGGATAGTTGGAGGAACTGCTTTCCCGGTCTTAGCGTCCATAGCGATTGCTTCCACTTGGGTTTGCAATTTCATTGCTTGCACTGGTTCTGTCGCTCTTGCTTTGATCGCACCACGCGCTTGCTCCACGCTCCATTTCTTCGGCTACTGCAAGCTCCACAGAGTGCTGACGAGAGACCGTTGTCGATGCGGGAGGTGAGGGCTCGCAGCGGTGGTGGCGCTGACAACGAAGCCATGCTGCACAGCAGCTCGAATGCTTTCGTTATTGCAAGATCTTGTACGGCGTGATACCATCGAGTGATTAACTGAAGCCAGCCTCTCACGATGTCACTGAAAGTATGGATGGGGCTCAGGCCGGCTCCGTCGACCAGAGAGTCTTCGGCCAGACGAGTATGGCTGTGTTCTTTGTACTTGAACCGGTATCGCTGTGAGATGATGTCCGTTGGTGATAAAGGGGAGTCTGTTGACGAGGCGTATGCATAGGTGAAGCTGAAGGACTCGGGTGGTCTGGATTCGTTGATCGTTCCTTTTGCCATCGACTCCGCTTGGCTTCAACTAGTACAGAAGAGCGCAAGGATTAGCTCCAGCTTTGTTCCCGCGCCAGCGCTTCCTGCCGACCTTCAAATCTTTGACCTTCTCGAGGCTAATGATACCAAGGAGGTCCACCAAGCGCCAAAATGACGGACTGTGGTGAAGCAACTTGTATAGTCGATAGAAAGTCGACTGCATCTCGTCCAGATTATTTTCCGTCCTCTGGCGGTTTTCCTTCGACAGCTTTTGGCCCGGTTGAGGTGTTAGGATCCACGCCATAATTTCAAAGGTTGATCGATGAACATGCCGTATACAGCCCGTTGCAAACTAAAGAGATTCCAGAGAACATCCTTGTTGAGTACAAGGTGATAGGCGGCCTTCGAGTTACCAACGGGGACTTCTTCGAGCTTGTATTCCACATTGCCGGTCTGGTCGAAGATGCAAAGCAGTTCCTTAAGCCACGTTTCATCTTGGTCGAGGAGGTGCGAGGCCAGGGAAACTCCGGGCTTGACGTCAAAGGCCTCTTTGTTCAGCAGGAGATCGGTTCCGTTCTTGGCGAGGAAGAAGTGAACTATTTAGTGCCCAAATCGAAGCGCACGAACAGTAACGCGCTGCCATATTCCGCACGCGCAGTACATATATATGTAGTGGCGGAGGTTTTTTCGGGCGGTCTTAATGTCCAGCCGCGCGTTTTTGGCGTCGTGCACATCGTTCAAGAGCGACCGCATTCTGGAGACGTGCCCCTCAACACTTATGGCATCAACGCCGCTGCAAGGGTACAAGATAGCCTGATCAAGATATTTTTCCAGCAATGTTTTTAGTATAAGCACTGGCCGTTCGTAGAAAAACTTGCACCTATCATCCCTCAGCGATCGTGTAGCTTCGACGTTGTCAGATACTGGCGTCGATTGTATGAAGCTCCGATGGCACATTTATTCCCGCGCGTGCCGCCGCGACAAACACCTGCGGCGGCATTTCCCCTCCCCTCATATCTCTGCTAGTTCGATGTCGATATCCGGCGCTCCTATTGCTCGTACATATTAGTCACTGACCGACTCAGAACGTGCAATTGCCGACGCAAAAGACCAAGTTTTGGTCCCCACTCGCCGCCGACGCCGACGCTTCCCAACTTCGCACCCAACAGCCTCCACCACGACCACGACACCTTCGCTCACCTCGTCGACGCTATCAGGAATCACTACCGACAATGTTTCAAGCAAGAGCGCCGCTGCTATCTGCCGAGAAAGTGAACTACGGCCTCCATCCGCTGCCGACGCCTGTCCACCCTACCTCGCGCCTCACAGCCTCCACCACCACCACGACACCTTCGCTCTCGTCATCAGCGCTATCAGTAGGCACTACCGACGATGTCTCAAGCAAGAGCGCTGCTGCCATCTGCCGAGAAAGTGAACTGTGGCCTCCATCCGCGGCCGACGCCCGTTCCCCCTACCTTGTGCCTCACAGCCTCGACCTTGCGCCCGACGCTTTCGCTCTCTTCGTCGACGTCATCTGTGATCATTAGCGATGATGTTAGGAGTCAGAGCGCTTCAATTGACAAGCGAGAACGCGAACTGTGGCGTTCCAGTACCTTCCCGCCCTTTCGTCCGCACGCGCGAGCCCATTTGCACAACCCCGAAGCTAGGATCGATCCTCGGGGATCGAATCGAATGCATGCTGGGATAGTATGCGCCTAGTAACATATGTCTTTCACTGGTGGGAGGCCAACTACTGGGCTTGGTGGCCTCGGCCAGCAGGCCAGTCCAAGTTAAGATCGCACTTGTCACGCACGTCGCAGGAAGTGGTTCACGCTGACTGTATTAAACTGGAAAATAATAATTAAGGGAAGAGTGGCTAAGCCAGAGTCCGTGTGTCAGGGAATGCAGGGGTAAAGGAATAGAGAGAGTGGGTATTTTGACGGTGGTCCGTCGCAAGATGGGGTGGAATAAAAGACTTGGGACTGCGTGCAACTAGCAAAATGCTCACTCCCGAGAGTAGTATTCGAGTTTGCTTCCAGCAAGAATACCCTCAGCTCCTTCCCTAGGTTTGACCCAATACCCTCCAGGGCACGCGAAGCGACGTCCTGCTCGCTTGGCATCGTCTAACGCAAACGCCCAAAAATCATACTGCTGCTCCCAATCTTGGTACCGAGCCCGGACGAGTGAGTGCACGTTATAGAATGCCGAGGTATACTGAATGTGCAGGAGTTGTTCCGGCTGGTTGGCGGGGGAGGGTGCACCCCCTGTTGCTTGGATGCTGGGTAGCACGACTGCGGGTGGTGGTTGGACCTGCAAGCCAGTGCTATCAATTCCAGCATCGGGGTCTTGTTCCATCTCTGTTAGTTCTTCTGCCGAGAAGAAAAAAGGCGAAGGCGATGGAGCTGTGGATGATTGGCGTGCTTGCGATGCTTGGGGCAGTGGCGTCTGGCGAGACGGACCCGCGATTGCAGCAGGAGATAGCGATCGAGGCCGAGGAGGGATCGGGGGTGGTTTGCCATCCAAAACGAGTGTTGGGCAGGTCACGAGGACCTTCGGTGGGTCGCGGATGTTTGAGGGAGCGGAAGCCGAGCGAATCGAGAGTTCGGGGTGGAGTCGTTGAGAGGGCTGTGTAGTAGTTTCGATTCTGGGACGTTTTGCCGGCGGTTGACGTTCTTCAGGGTGGACGGCGACTTCGGCTTGCGGATAGAGAGCAGAGGTTGAAGGGCCTGACTCGTCAAATACATTGGGAGCAAAAGCGGCGGAAGTACCCTCTGGACGCATGCTTTCCGGAGTCCAAGAATTCCAGATTTCGCGCGCTACAAGGACTGGTGAAGCTGAGGATATCCCAAGTATTAGAGTTACCAGTAAAGAAGAAAAAACGAATATGATAAGCGCACCAATATAAAGAGTACCGCTATCTTTTGCCTTTTTGGCTGCCGGCTGGCAGACCTGAATTACGTGTCCCCCACCCATTCCAGGAACGAGGTTTTGCTCCAAGTTCTTATTGTGCTTCTGGAGCCAAACCCACGGTTGGTGAGATAGTGCGGGAGGCAGTTGGGTTTTGATATAGTCGAGAGCCGGTCCGAAAAGAGTGGTGATCATGACGCTGAATTGGGAATAATCCATTGAGGGTTTGATAACAATCCGTTGTCCGTTGATTTTAGTAGCAACAAGACCGCACGATGCATACAAGTTCAATTCACTCCCTGTCGGGGTTGGACAGACTATCTGATCGGGCTGATCGTGGGCATAGTGAGTATTAGGCTGTATATGGTAATATGCGTAAACTGTACCATGGTTTTGCTCTTGCGGTTAGCAACATTCGGAAGAAAAACGATCGATGCAAGGGTCAGGCCATCTTCTCCGTCATGGGCTTCCTCCTCAAGACACTGCATATCGGCCGAAAGCGTTAGCAGGCGTTAAAATATGATTAGCAAAGCGGAATACATACATCGGCCTTGCGCTTTCTGCGGGCTGACTTGCCAGTGACACCGGCAGCCCGCTGTGAACTGCCTGATGGAGCTACATATATTCAGGCGTGCTGGTGAGCGCTCATGCGCCCAAGAAGTCGACAAAGACATAAGGACCAACCTGGAGTCGATGCAGAGGTTGATCCAACCCGAGAGGCGCTTCGAAGGCGTTGTGCAATTAGTGTTGTGCCAGGGCTGGCCTCAGGCTCGGGCCGGCTCGGGCCAGCCCAAGCTTAAGCCAGCCCAGGTAGTGGGCCGAGGCCTGAGCCCAGAGTCTCAGCTTTTTCAAGCCCGCTCGCTGGGCTCAAGCCTATCAACGCCTCAGGAACGTTCCCTTTTAGGGTTAGTCCCATTACGGAGATAGACGGCAAAGGCTTGCTGAGCTGAGTTGGGGACCGCTTATTTCCCCTTTTGGTAATAATGCCGGGCTCGAGCTGAGGTTCGGTCGGCTTAGGCCGAGCTTCATCGACAGGGCTCGAGCTGGAGCCCACGGAAAGGTCAGGCTCAAGCTCGCCCAAGCCCAGCCCGGCCCGCTTTGCCCAACACTATGTGCAATGCTGAGTGCGGTAGCATCGGACTTCGCTTTATCCGACGATGGGTTGGAAGCCTTCCTATCGCCGTCTTGCGATGTTGATGCTTGCCAAAAACTTAGGACCAGATTTCGAGTTCTACGAGAATGAGAGAAGAAAAGAAGTCTTGTCAGACTGGAGAGAAACGGGTTTTGGTAGTCAAATAGAACACACTCGTCCTGCATAGACTGATTGGTTGGTTGGTCACGATGAGATGAGCCCCTTGAGGCCATATAGTGCTGAGAAGAAAGGAAAGGACTGGATGGAAGAATAAATAATGATGCGTGGTAGGGGATAGAGTGCAAGTGCGCTGGGACTGGGTGGGTTACGTTTAAATTCAAATTCGTGTTCGCACGGATTTGTTACATAATGGTTCTAGTCACTCAAAAGCCAATACAGAAAGTTTGTTACAAATCCCATGATACCAATATTCATGAGAAACCCATCCGCTCTTTGACAAGCCTAAGGACTTCCAAACCTTGCGTCCAAAGCCAAGCCCGAGGGAGCCAAATCTCAACTGGGAGTAAAACCGGCTTTCGTCGCTCACTCCGTGGCCCGACCGGAAAATAACCCAGGTCAGAGTAGGTCCCATCCTCCCACTCCTCGATTCGAACACCATACCCTGTGGGTATAATTTCTTGCTCTATGATACTTGCAAGTGCCTCTCTGAAAACATTCCAGGCATGTTCTTGACCCTGAAAGGGATTCATTGCCGCTGGGACCGGAATTGAGGGATGTCGTACATCTGCATCAAATCCGCTGAAAATGTCTTTCTCCACCTCTGAGTCATTGAGGTCATGCACCCCATCAATTGAGACATCTGAGCCTTCAGTGTCAGACTCCGAGTCAGACCCCACATCATCCGGTGCCGCAAGGATATCTTGCACAGCCACAGATAGTGCACCCTCTTCATCACGTGGATGGCCGGCACCTGATTGGCCAAGTTTTCGAAGCTGGACCCGGCCTTCAACACCATAATGTGTTCTGAACTGCATTACTTCAGCTGGGAGCAGAGGGCGAAACTCTCCTGGGTCTCCTTTAATGCCATGCTGGAGCTGGCTGAGCATTCTCATAGTCTGTGCAAATGTAAACCAAACAAGATCACTTCATTTAGCCATGTTATAAGTAAGCGATGTCTACAGCATTCTACTTGCCTTGGGTGAATGGTTCTGACCAAGCCCTGATATGCCATGGAGATTCCAGTCCATTTGGAAAGCAGTTGCATCTGCATTGAGCATGTCCAAAAAGAGGAGGTGAAGAAGCCATCGGTGTGAAGCATTCCCAGAATCAAGGCCATGCTGCTCCTCAAGTCGTATAAAAAATGCCCTCCAGGCGCGAGCAAACTGGGAACCAACTTCGACCCATAGGCGTTCGATTCTGGTGTTATGAGTTGAACTATGAAACAAAGAATAAAGGTCCTATCCATGAGCCCGCAATAGTTGTAGTGAACATGTGACTTACGAGCCCCAGATATATGATGCCCGATTCACTCCTCTGCGCTGGACCATCCATCGTGCCACCTTCACATTTTCCCCACCCCGATCCCCCCGAACACGGGAGGGAATCCCCCACTCTTGAATTGCCCGTTTAAAGAGGGACAATACTGTTAAACTAGTATTCTGGACGTTTACTTGGAGACCTGTAATCTGTGCTGACCCAGTCAGTGATCGGCAAAGCCAGCGAAACTGAACCAGCAGTCCTCACAGTTCGGCAGTACCCATCAATGAACCCATGAATCACAAACCCCCATCGAATAAGCTTGTGATGGCCATCCATATGCCATAAGGCATTTGATCTGGGAACACGGTAGCGGCGACGCTTGATATGCTCCTCTGACCGAAGCAAGTATGCAAGCTGATCAACACGTGAAAGGGAGAGCAGTATTCGCCTCCGCTGGATTCGGATTTTTTGCCGTCGCATGAAGGCCTGTGCATACCGGTAACCAGACTGGGGGCGTGCAAGACGAAATGTCCGCATAAGGTTGTCAACTTGATCATTATTAAGTGTGGTGAATTTACGGTGAATGCCATAGAGTCTTTTGTAGTTTCCAAGTGTATTGCGATGGACACCAAGGAGATCGGCAAGCTTCCGGGCCGAGATCGTAGAGTCTTCAGCCAGCAAGCTCTCAAGCACAGCTGGATGAATAAGCTTGCGTGGCCGCCCACGTCGGCCAGTGTGGAGGATGTGAATGGCGTTTACATAGTTCACACCAGTAGCCTCCCTAAGTTTAATGGTTGTAATCTGTCAGTAGCCCGGGGCATGAGGATAGGGGCACTCACGGTGCTTGTTGATCAGCCCCGGCAAGTGTCCGTAGTGCAACGATCAACTTTGCAACATGGTCAACAGCCGTGGAGATAAACTCATGACCAACACCGGATTTTTCGAGGCCATGAAGGATGCCAAACCCTTGGCCCTCAAGCCCATCGGCAAGGAATTGCAGCCGCTGCGGGTCTTGATCCTGCTCTCCAAGCACGGATGAAGCGTGCAGAATTTGTTCTTGAAGTCGGTTGTAGGCCACTTGAATTGGGCCTGACCAAGCTTGAGTAATTGGCAATGGGGGAAGCATTATAAGAGCACAGTCAAAGTTGGCGGATTCGTCGATAATGAGGGCGAAGGGCTAGAATCACAGAAAACTCTCACGGTTCAGAGGACACATCCTTATTCCTTCTCGCCTCAACCAAAATCCCTCGTTCACCTAAAGCCCAACTCCTACCGCTCCCTTAGTTCTATTCTATCTACTCCTATGGCTAGCATTCCCGATCGTTCCTCTGGTGATGCTGTCACTGAGTCCTTCACTCCATCCGAGAAGTTCTATTATGATGATGCGAGCATCTATTTTGGGGTAAGTGCTGAAATTCCGTCCCTGCATTCAGAATCTGCCCTAAGCAACCCTTTTCAGATTGACGGGGTACTCTACGGAGTTCATCTCAGTCGCTTGACCCAAAAATTCAATTTCTTTTCCACATTTTTTAGCCGCGACTCCAAAGACATCGCGACACTTGTGCAAGGCAAGACGCCAGAAGAACCTATCCAACTCCTTTTTGGTCCGAGAGGCGGTCGACTTACCCATAAAGAATTCAATGTGGTCTGCCAGTGGGTTTACGAGTACGTGTTCTAATCTGGACTGGCACCTGCCCCTTCACTAATCACCTTGAACCATTCACAGATCAGCTTTCTTTTATGAGAAGCCTTCAGCAGAAGATCTCGCGACTTTGCTCTATGTTGGTGAGCTCTATGGAGACTCAAGCGCAACCAAATTCGCCGAGAAAGCTTTTTCCAAGTTCCGGTCACCCCTCGATCCTATCGCTCGTATCCGGCATGGGCGCACTCTGGACAGGTTCCCCCTCGCGGAGTCGGGGTATGTCGATCTGGCGTCCAAGAGCGATCTCCGCCTCCTTTCCTCTGAGCAAATCAAGGAACTAGGTCTCGAGGTTTATAGCACGCTCCTACGTTTCCAGGCAAAAACCGACGCCTATCGCCTGTATCTCGTCCACCCACCGCAACCTTTGCACGTCATTGGCTGCAAGTACGCGGATTTTGATCAGTCCCCTTGTGCCGAACAACTATGGACGTTCTGGAGCACCGTAAGCCGCGTCCTGCTTCATCCTGAACGTCGCGAACACCTCATCACGTTCTGGAGTGTCATCGAGGAAACGGACCGGAGAACCTTGCTCCTTTGCACTGTAGCCACAATCGAGGCGGTCAGCGCGTCGACCATATATTTTTACGAAGATTATCTTTTCGTCGAAGCATTGAAGGAGATTCGGAAGCTCGATGGCTTCTCTTCAGCCTCATAACCTATCCTCCGAGGTGAGCTCCAGGTTCGATCCACGGTTCCGATGTTTCGCAAGCTCCTGATTCATCGAATTCATGTATATAGTGCATCCAGCGCCCGCTCGCGCTGAGATGTCTCTTGGCATTGCACCTCACCCCCATTATGTCAACCGTGTCCGATTCCAACCACTACACTCTTCAACATACCTCGCTCTAGGCTCAGCTCACTCTTCAATCCATCCATTCACCTGCACATGCATGACTATAATCCACTGATATTGGCTTTCACTCACTCCGCGATCCGTCTCATTCCCCCACTGTACGCATCCTCCCACATCCATATTACCTTACATATTTTCCCTTCTTCTTACGTTCCCTGACACCCGGACTTTAGCTTAGCCACGCTTCCCTTAATTATTACTTTCCGGTTTAATACAGTCAGCGTGAACCACTTCCTGCGACGTGCGTGACAAGTGCGATCCCAACTTGGACCGGCCTGCTGGCCGAGGCCACCAAGCCCAGTAGTTGGCCTCCCACCAGTGAAAGACATATGTTACTAGGCGCATACTATCCCAGCATGCATTCGATTCGATCCCCGAGGATCGATCCTAGCTTCGGGGTTGTGCAAATGGGCTCGCGCGTGCGGACGAAAGGGCGGGAAGGTACTGGAACGCCACAGTTCGCGTTCTCGCTTGTCAATTGAAGCGCTCTGACTCCTAACATCATCGCTAATGATCACAGATGACGTCGACGAAGAGAGCGAAAGCGTCGGGCGCAAGGTCGAGGCTGTGAGGCACAAGGTAGGGGGAACGGGCGTCGGCCGCGGATGGAGGCCACAGTTCACTTTCTCGGCAGATGGCAGCAGCACTCTTGCTTGAGACATCGTCGGTAGTGCCTACTGATAGCGCTGATGACGAGAGCGAAGGTGTCGTGGTGGTGGTGGAGGCTGTGAGGCGCGAGGTAGGGTGGACAGGCGTCGGCAGCGGATGGAGGCCGTAGTTCACTTTCTCGGCAGATAGCAGCGGCGCTCTTGCTTGAAACATTGTCGGTAGTGATTCCTGATAGCGTCGACGGGGTGAGCGAAGGTGTCGTGGTGGTGGTGGAGGCTGCGGGGTGCGAGGTTGGGAAGCGTCGGCGTCGGCGGCGAGTGGGGACCAAAACTTGGTCTTTTGCGTCGGCAAGTGCACGTTCTGAGTCGGTCAGTGACTAGTATGTACGAGCAATAGGAGCGCCGGAGGTTGACGTCGACCTAGCAGAGATATGAGGGGAGGGGAAATGCCGCCGCAGGTGTTTGTCGCGGCGGCACGCGCGGGAATAAATGTGCCATCGGAGCTTCATACGATTCTGCTCTTTCCCTATCCGAAGTTCAATCAGCGCAAAAGTTTGCACCGCAAGTCCGCAATGTCCACTCACAAGAACGGAGAGTTCTTCACGACGTCGAAGCCGTGTTCTTCTGGGATTGTATCCACCAGGAGCCTCGAGTTGGCCTTATCCCGATAGATGACAGCCGCGACGTCAGCTGGCCGGGTACCCGGCACGAATGTTAAGGGCAACTCTATCTGGAAAATGCCCTCTTTTCCGTCTTTCTTGTGGCTGGCCGGTTGGAGCGTCGGTTGTATGTTGCATCCAGTGAAGGATAGCGGATGTGGACCGAATAAGGAGGTCGTTGCCGTCGAGGGGAAGCCCAGCTTCCCGTTGTAGGCCTTAGGTCTCTTAATGATCACTTTGACGAAAGGTCCGACTGCTTCGACATGATTTGTGCGCAGAATAGTTGGGATAGGGAAGGTTAGAGGTGGGAGCAGGAGCAGCAGGAGTGGTTGAGAAGGCGGGTCCGTTGGGCCGGAGCGTTGCTGACGTAATCCCGCTGGTGGCTTATGGCGGATGGGCCGCGCATTCTCTCCTCAATATAATCTCTATTCAATTTCTTCTGGAACACATGCTTATCATGCCCTACTACCCCCTGTCTTCCGGCGCGCAACTTTGCTCGGGGTATTCACACGACCGCTTTGGCCTTTCACCGAACCCCCTTCCCTTCTGCCCCTCTGGATCTTTCGCAGCTCATATCCCGAATCTCTTGTAACTACCATTCTCTGCATGCAAATATTTCTGTAATCGCGCATCTCTATCTGTATATAGGCACGTTAAGCTATCATTTTGTTCACTGGTCTCGTTTGGGTACCCTGGGTTGAACACAGCGCATGCACGATGATGACTTCATCTAACCACAGTTAAAAGGAAAGCTAAACAGCAGAACCAGCTAAAGTAAGTATGGTGGACTTCTCAACCGGATCGAATCCCTGTTGCTCCAGGATAGTATTCACCTGTAACCGCGAATGGGCTTGGATCACGATTGCCACATCGGTGGGTTGTGTCCCGGGCACAAAGATGAGGGCTACTCTACCCAGAAGACGTTCTTTCCTAGGTCTACTTTCCCGCTGGTGGCTTGATGTTTTCGTTGCGTATTTCATGCACCGGAGGACAGCTATAGCGGAGCGAACTAGAAGATCGTCACCATCGAGAGGGAGCCTAGCTTCTCGTTTCCGGTGTCCACAGCCCGATGCAAAACAGAAACTTGGAAAACTATCAAAGCCCACTCCACAAGGTGTGTCTAATCATCATCGGCCCAAAATACATCGGCTCCACCAATTATCCTCCTTATCTCCTCTACTAATCCCTCGGCCCTAAGCTCGGGTCGACCTCGCAACTCGACGGACCGCAGGCTCATAGGACGGCTCAACCCGGTCTCGCCTCTTGGGGTTGCTTCTTCGTATCGACCCCTCAGCATGAATATGAGCTGCCTTTGCGACTCGGGGTGTTCAAATCCAACGCTAAGGCTCTCCATCTGTGCAAAAAGCAATTCGGGAGACGTGAGGTTTGACGGCTGAACCATTGCGGTGCAGAGAGACTCCCCCAGAGACCCAAACACGTAGTCTGAGATCGAGAGGTGCTTGACGACGAGGGGTGGTGGTACTGCAGCTAGGCGTGCTCGGTTCATTTCCGACCAGTCGAGTATGAGATGAACTGGGCATTCTGCGGCTTCTGAACCAAGGCCGTCCACCAGCCAACCGAAGGTTTCTTGCACCCGGTCTTCTCCATCCACCTCGAGCAAAAGGTCTACGCCACGGAATTGGATCCTACAGGCACAGCCACCATCTATTAACACTCTAATAACCGGCGGCGGGAGATTGGCGGTAGGAATGGTTGTGTGGAGGATGTGTCTGATGGCTGGTGTGAAAAGGACAGACCCACCGCCGTCCTCGATGATGGTGTCCCCAATGACCAGGCGACGGCGATTTGGAATACGAATATTCGAGATGATGCAATTTGTCCCCCCGTGGTCCAACTGTACGAAATCTAGGGAGATGGGCTTCGGTAGTACGATCGGTTGGGTGGTCGATGATTGAGATCCGATATCCACCAGGCCTGGATTTTCCATCAGGATGAGAATCTCCAGGCAAGGAGAGCCACGAAGTATATCGAGGAGCTGCGGTGTCGTTATGGTGTCCACCTGTTTCAGAGAAAGTGACAACAGACCCGAGAGGCTGAGGGGTTCGACTGCTAATGGGATCCCGTATAGACGTAGAGCGCGGAGGGTTGTAGGTGCAGGAGCTCCACCGAAGAGGGTTATCGTGTTTTGAGATGGAATATCCCAGCCGAACAGGGATAGTTCCAAGCTCTCTAGACATGGGGCCTGTTCCGTAGTGAGCGGGGCCAATGCACGGTCCAAAGGCGGTAGTGCGTAAAATTCTGCTATCAACGAGTGCCAACGAGCAATGTGCGGGCCAACTTCAACCAGAAACGCTTCCAGCTTCATTACGGTAGTAGTGAGTCCCGGGAAAAGAAGGTCTATCAAAGCATCCTTCGACTTCTCCAGAGCTCGGCGCACATGGGTGGGGCCATCAACCATCGAGATGTCCGTCCACAGGAGTGCTGAGCCTTCCACGTACTCCCACCACTGGCGACAGACTAAGCTAAGCCTGCAAAGATCTCTTCGGGGGCTCTCTAGACCAATAGTCTGCCGGAAAATGTTGCAGAGAAGCTCTGCTGGAAGAGCTTTGATGCCGTCCCCAAGGAGAGCCATTGATGTTGTGGTGCAGTATCTGGACCGCTATATTTGAGCAAATGTTTAGAAATTCGATCAAATGGCTCTTACCTCTAAATGGCGTTGACGAAGTCGGATGGCGCAGTTGCGGTGTGGTTGGAAGTGTCCGTCGGTGGTGGTGGCTGGTGGGAACGTAAACTCATTCAAAGGGAGTTCGTTCACCCAGAACCAAGAGTCACCAAAGGAACACCACTTCGTTCCTCGGACACGTTCTTTCGATGAACAAAGAATCGGTTATTTCAGTCCAAACCATTGGAACACCAAACTCTATTTACATAAGAAATGCACGCAGTTAAACAAAGAAGAAGAGGATAGAGAGCTAAACGGCAGAACCAGCTAAAGTAAATATGATACATCAAAGACCAGTCTCTGGTGGAAAGTAGTATAGATAGATATATGCGGGGGGACTTTGACCAAAACAAAACGAACGAACGAAAAAGAGAGTGAACGCGGCCAATCATATGTAGGGCAATGAGCGAGGAAGTTTTTATCCAAGAAAAAAAAGAGAGGGTGAGAGAAAGAAAGAGGTATTGTGTGGATGGAATGAGAATAGTCGAAAGAGAGTCAACTCCTCGATCAGATCCATCGAGCGCCTCCAGCGCTTGTGGGTGTGGGTGTATGTCGCAGCCTAGGCGATAAATTGGGTGAATTGGGTCCAGTCATCGGTCGCTGGGGTACTTTGAGCAGGCTGGGTGCGTTCGCACGAGTCATACCGCTTCCGCGTCCCTTTGGCGGTAAAACCTCCTCTTCCTGAGCATCTTGCACCGCAAGGCGTTGAAGGAGCTTGGCGGATTTGGATGAAGGGTCGCCTAGCCTAGCCGCAATGACGTCGAAGCCTTTGCCAACCGTTGGACGGTCCTCGTCGTCGAGACTCAAACCCCTGAAGCTCCTTGCGTCTTCGTCGTCGTCGTCCGACAAGTCTCCAGTCGTGGAGTACACGGACCGAGCGCTGACGCGGGAGTTCCTGTCGATGCGCAGGGACGAGCTCGGAGCGAGGGTGCTCGCGGACATCTGCTGCGGTCGGTTGACGGTGAAGGACGCTGAGGGACGAAGCGCAGGGTGGCGAGGTCCGCTGACCATCGAGCTTGGGCTGCCGATTCGGTGCGGTGATGGGTTGAGCGGTAACGTCGCCGACATCGGGGGCAGAGGCGAAGGACCACGGGAATGCATGCCTGGCCTGCGCGCCGCCGCCGCGGACATGGGATTGGGACTGGGCATGTACATGTCGCGAGGCAGGTCGTTGAAGTTGCGAGGTCGAGGAGCAGCCATTTGCCTGGCGCTCTCGTGGGACGAATGCGAATGCGTGCTGTTGCTCGCCGTAGCCCACCCTTCGCTCTCTCCCGAACGGATGCTCTCCCCGCTCTGGCGGCCGATAACATCAGCGTCGAAATCGCCTCCGACTTCCGCGTGGAACGAGCGCACGCGCTCGGTCCTCTGCCGAGTGCTCATCTTGGATGGAGTCCGTTTTAAGGAAGGTAAAGGAGAAACGTCCCGGCTTCCGGGGCTGGGACGAACGGGGAAGGGACTCATCCGACCTCGCTGGGAGGCGCTGGACCCGTTCGAATCGTCTCGTGAATGAGATCGGACTGCCTGCTGTTGCTGCTGCTGCTGCTGCTGCTGTCGTTGTTCCACGCTGGGCGATTCACGTCCCCTCTGAGACTTCATCGACGAAATCCTCGTCAACGCCGACGTCGGCGGGTTCCAAGTCGACGGCGGTGGAGCAGCCGTCTTGACAGCCTCTCCTCCGGGTCTGTTGCGCAGATGGCCCGGGGTGGTTCGACCCGTGGCGGTCGTCGGTGTAGGCTGAGGACTCGTTCCGGGTCTCGGATTAGCTGGGATGCCGTTTGGCGGGGGTACGACCAGACTCAGACCCGTCCTGCTCATCGCGGCTGAGGCGGTGGCCCGCGCGCGAGCTTCGGGCGTCGCGGGTGCTCGACCGGCCAACGGTCGTGGAATCGGTTTGCTGAACTCTGACGTTGACGATTGCTGTGGTTGGGGTGGTGGGATGGGAGCTTGGAAGGCGGTCATCACCGACGTAGGAGTGGGCACGATCCACTCATCGGAAGGCGAAGCGGGTCTGGAAAGTTCCGGAGTGCGAGAAAAGGGCGTCCGTCTGCCCATGTCCACGTCGGAATCCTGCTCGTCGTCTTCTTCGAACCAATCGGATTGCCTGGGCGAGGGCATCGACGCGAGGACGGCTTTGGCTGCTGTAGGGGTGACGATGCCCGATTGCGGACGTTCTTCCAAGACCACGACCAGCTCGTTATTAGACAGGGAAGGGGCCGGCGAGGACGGTCTGTTGGTGTTGCCTGGCGTGGGCGTCGGAGGGAGCGGGGACGTCGGTGGCGGTTTCAGAGGAGATGGCAAACCCGTACCATGAGACGACCTGCGGAAGCGCGAACCTGGAGAACGCATCGGTGACGATGGCGAGAGACGTTGGGTGGGAGTGGAGCCTGGTACGGCGGGGACGAGGTGAGTGAGCGTGAGGGACAAATTAGGTTTCGACGACCGAGTGGACTTGGTCGACGGTCGGCGCTCGATGATCACAGGGATGGCAGGCACGGCAGGCGCGTCGGAATCCGACGTGGTGGTGAGGGGAAGACCCCAAGGAAGACTGCTGGGACGATCGAAACCGTCATCATCACCATCGCTATCGGTGTCGATTTCCTCGAAATCCGTCGTGGTGGCGGTAGTCTCCGTACCCGTCGCACCTTCCTCCCGAATCGCGTTGATCAAGCCGTTGATGCTCAACCTCCTCGCGTTCGCTCCTGGGGTCGTGGGGGTCTTCCCACCGGTCAAACTCGCTTTCCTCTTATGCGACGGTACTCTTCGTACACCAGCAGCAGCAGCCCCGCGCACGGACGCTCGACGAGACGCAGACGCTTTACGAGCGACGCGGCTCCGGCTGCCAGCTCCACCGGGGACGACCATGACGCCTCGGTCCTTGTTCGCCCAGAAGCCCGAGGTGCGGACTTTTGGGTGTGGGCGGTCCATGACGGATGACTTCATCGGACGCGGGATCGGCTGGGACGAAGACGGTGTTGGCTCCGCCGTCTGTTCAGCGGGCTTGGCGGTACTGGTGGAAGAACTGGAAGCGATGGAAGGAGCAGGAGCAGGTGTGGGGTTCAATACACCAGCGTAATACGCCTCGATCGCCTTTTTCGTCTGATCGGACTCCTCTTGCGCCGTAGCAGCGACCAACGAAAACTCTGCCGAGAGCGCGGTCAACAGGTCCGCGGATTTGCGATTGCTGAGCGGATCGAGCTGCAATTGCGGTAAACCTTGGTCCACTTGTACGGTCACCGCACCGGGACGGCGGCCCCTGGTGATAGGCTGAGGCTGTTGTTGTTCTCCTCGATCCTCTTCTCCCGCCGCTCTTCCTCTCGCCGGCGGTGGGACATCCACCGAATCTTTTCCTGAGACGACGTCGTCGCTCGGCCTTGGCTTTCTCGCCGCTCT
>KN823098.1:100028-125120 GCA_000827465.1 Tulasnella calospora MUT 4182
GGTCGGCTCCCCGATGCCCGGTCCCTCGAGCTGCCTGACCTCCTGGATGGAGAAGGACGTCGCTTGGCTTTCTGTTCCGGTTTGCCCGTTGAAGAAAGGAGCTTCTCTCCTATCCAAGGCGGCGTAAAGCGCGTTAACGATAAACGTTTCGGGGTGAGAGTAAAAGTTTCTCGCTATAATCACTTTCGTCCCTCAGCTCGGGAGGTAAAAATTGATCATTTATGGTTGTGTTGGACGATAAAATGAGGGTGGAGCCGCTGTTGCTCCTGTGTTCCCGCCTTCGGTGTCGACCGGGTCTACTGGGTGGGGTCGATGACCCATCTTGTTGAGGAGGTTCTAGGTGCCTCGAGCTTCTGTTGCTCCCTTGGTGAGGACTGGTGGCAGTTGCAGGTTGACGGAAGTCCATGAATCATATCGAGTGACGACATGGTTGGTTTCCGGGTTCGATTGCGACGGTGAGAACCGCGTCACGTGCTGGGCTCTGCCGACGGCAAGCCCGGCACGCTAAGTCCGAACACTTGACCCCAATTCGCGTTCCACTCTCACCATCCAATCTTTCGAGTCTTGACATGTGATGATATCGTCACGGTCTGCGACCCGACATATCCCTTCGAACCCATCTCGTCTTTTCTCAACTCTCCTCTCCTCTCCCCGCAGGTTCTAGGTAAGGGCCGCCCTTGCACGGTTTGAGAACTCGATTCCAAAGTTGAGTTCCATTCTCATAGATAAGCAAGAGTCGGCGGATATACCTTATTTGCATTATTGTAGATCGGACATACCTGTGGCGGCCGCCTCGACTTTGTGTGGACGGAGGAGTCGAAATGAATGTTTTTGGAAGCGAGGTTCATTCGCTTCTAAATAAGAAGAGGCCCGATCCCAGGCCCACATATTAGGACCGAAGGCCCTTCTCAGAGCTGCCGATTGCTTTCGACACGGCCTCGGATTTAACAAGCCGCGCTTCTATAGACATTCAGTACACCGTCTATTTTTAATGTTCGGCAACAAGAAGGCGACGAGAATCCTCTTGGTAGAATCTCGGACTCTCATGTGGCGGCCTCCGTAAAGTGCCCCTCCTGGGAATGACTTCAGAATCGTAGGTCGTTCTTCACCCAAGATAATGTTATGAAGGAAGTTATCGGCGGAATGGCGAAGTTGCGCGCTCGCCGGTTGAGCCATTTTCAAGGCACTGCTGACAACTGGATCCCACTCTCTTGGACGGTTGTTGATCTATAAAACCTCTTCCAATCATTAAGAAACGCCATCCTCCCGCATCTTCAATCTCTTCGCCACGGTGCACTGGAAGACTGTCGCTCTTGGTCTGCTCTCTCTCACTGCTTCCACCTTGAAGGCGGCGCCAACTGGGGACGTCTCCGAACGAAGTCCCGCGAGCTGCCTCGTCATCGTCGAAGGCCCTCCTATCACAGTAAGCATTTTTAACATACTACTTATTTTCAGGTAATGACGATGCCTCCCCGGTGGACTGCAGGCTATCACCGCTGGAACGGCTGTCACAGGCCTTGAGCTTGCACGCAGCAGCAGTACGCCAAAATTTACTCTTACTTTGCCTGAATTCGTCTCAAATTTACCGCTCATTTTTAGCTGGAGCGGTCACTCTGGCGGCTAGCGGCTTCGAAACTCTGATCAACTACAGCAACGGTGGTATCGGAGAGTTTTCATTCTGCAACTACTATTGGCTCAACATCGGAACTTCATCTCACTCGTACAAACCTCTGTAAGCTATCTCATTCTCTGACCAAACTCGCGGACCTAATGCCGCCGTCATGCAGATCTTGGGGATTCAATGACCAAGAGACCTCCAACTGGTCAGCTGGCACAGGCCAGATTGTTACTGCCTTGGGAACAAGCACGTACTCGACGACGTCCACCTTCTTGGCGTGCAATGAAAGCGGAGGGTGGGCACTGTACCTTCAGACGGGAACGGATGTTCCATCAGGTGTTACTTGTGTGGATACCCAGTTGCAAGTCGGAACAAGTACTGTCTGATCCGGCACGCATGTATCAAAACATTCTCCCTCTGAGCCCCCTGAGGATTTGGAGTTCTAAATAAAGACATATTTATTGAAAAGTCCCCCTCGTGAAGCTTACGTACTCGCCAGACGGTCCGCAGGAATGGTGGATGCCATGGTTATCCACAAGCCGTCCGGCGCATCAACGAAGGGCTTCATCTCGAAGCCCACCATGGCTTTTCTGGACCTCGAACGCAAACTTGAGTTCCACTCTTATAGCTAAGGTACGAGTCGGCGTATGCTCATTTCATATATATGAGTGAAATAGTCCGGAAGAATATTCTGCGAAGCAAAATTGGTCCGTTTGTAATTAAGAAGATGCCCAGGCCCAGGGGATATTCAAGGATCGAAAGCTCTCCCCAGAGCTGCCAATTGCTTTCGACACCGCCTCGGGAATCGACAAGCCGCGCTTCCATAGATATGTAGCACTCCGTCTATTTTTATGTTCGGCAACAGGAAGGGGACGAGAATCCTCTTGGTAGAATCTCGGAATCTCATATGCATATCTTCGTAAAGTGTCCCTCTGGGAATGACTTAGAATCTTAGGTCTTCTTCACCCAAGATAGTGTTATGAGGGAAGCTTTGGGGGGAATGGCGAAGTTGCACGCTTCCCGTTGAGCGAATCCAAGGCACGGCAGACAACTATGTCCCACTCTCTTGGACGGTTGTAGATGTATAAAACCTCTCCTGATTTTTATGAAGCACCCTTCTTCCGCATCTTCCAGCTCTTCAACATGGTGCACTGGAAGACTTTCGCTCTTGGTCTGCTCTCCCTCGCTGTTTCCACCTCGCAGGCTGCGCCAATGGTAGACGTCTCCGAGCGAGGTAACGCGATTTGCTTCGTCATCGTCCACGGTGCTCCAACCACCGTAAGAGTTTATTCGCACGTCTCTTGTTCTCAGGTATTGACGATGGCACCTGGGTGAACTGCAGGCCTCCAGCACCGGAACAGCAGTTACGGGCCTTGAGCTCGCACGCAGCAGCAGTACGTCAAGATTTACCCCTACTTTGCTTGAGTCCGTTTCAAATTCACGCATCATTTTAGGTGGAGCGGTTACTCTGGCAGCTAGCGGCTTCGAGACCTTGATAAGCTACAACAACGGCGGGTTTGGAGAGTTTGCATTCTGCAACTACTATTGGCTCAACATCGGAACTTCATCCCACTCATACAAACCTCTGTGAGCCATCTCTTTCTCTCGACCAAAATTTACGGACCTAATATTGCCGTCATGCAGATCTTGGGGATATGATGACCAAGAGACCTTCACTTGGTCAGCTGGCGCCGGCCAGATTGTCACCGCCTTGGCAACAAGCACGTACGCAACGACATCCACCTTCTTGGCGTGCAATGAAAGCGGAGAGTGGGCACTGTACCTCCAGACAGGAACAGACGTTCCATCAGGTGTTACTTGCGTGGAGACCCAGTTGCAAGTCGGGACGACTACTCTGTGATCCGGCATGCACGTATTGAAACACTGTCCCTCCGAGTCCCCCGAGGATTTGAAGTTCCAAATAAAGACATATTTATTGACAAGTCCTCCTCGTGAAGCCTATGTACTCGCCAGACGGTCCGCAGGAATGATGAATGCCATTGTTATCCACAAGCCGTCCAGCGCACCAATGAAGGGGTTCATCTCGAAGTTCGCCAGGGCTTTTCTCGCCTTGTCTAGGGTTTCAAAGGGGCGGCAGACTTAGATGACCTGCAACCAAAGCGCTTACCTCTCCGTCGATGAATGGCCACTCTTGCACGGTTTGGGATCTCGAACGCAAACTTGAGTTCCATTCTTATAGCTAGGACACGAGCCGGCGGATTCTCCTTCTTCCTCAATCTTGCTAACTATGCATACCGATGGTGGTCTCAATACCTATCTCATATGTAAGCGAGAGAGTCGGGCGAATATCCTTAGACGCAAAGTTCGTCCGGCTGTAAGTAAGAAGATGCCCATGGCTAGGGGACATTCAAGGACCGAAACCTCTCCCCAGAGCTGCCAATCGCTTTCGACACGCTTCCCGGGATCAACAAGCCGCGCTTCCATAGACATTCAGTACAGTGTGTATTTTTGTTTTCGGCAGGAGGAAGGAGAGAATTCTCTTGGCAGAATCTCGGACTCTCATCTGGTTGGCTTCGAAAAACGTCACTCTGGGAGTGACCTGAATTTGTAATGGCTCTTCTCCCAAAAATAGTCCTATGAAAGAAGGACTCGGGAGAATAGCGAGGTTGCGCGGTCCGCCGTTGAGCCATTTCAGAGACGTGGTTGGCCACCATGTTCCACTCCCTTGGACTTACACTGTCCCTCGTTAGTATATAAAACCTTCTGTGACTTTCAAGACATGCCTTCCCCTGCATCTTTCAACTCTTCATCATGGTCCGCTGGAACGCTCTTACCCTGGGTCTGCTCTCTCTGGCAGCTTCCGCCTTAAAGGCCGCGCCAATGGCAGATGCATCCAAGCGAGGTGGCGTAGTCTGCTTCGTCATCATCCCAGGCCCTCCGATTACCGTAAGAAGCGATAAACATTCCGCGTGTTTTCTGGGATTGACGAGAGCAACCTCCATGGACTGTAGGCCATCACTCCTGGAACGGCTGTCACAGGCCTTCAGCTCGCACTCAGTAGCAGTAGCAGTACGTTGAATTTCACCCTTACCCTGTCTGAATCTGCCTAAATTTGTTGCCAAATGCCTAGCCGAGGCGGCAACACTTGCCACCAGTGGATTTGCGACTGCGATCAGCTACAAGAACGGCGGCATCGGAGAGTTTGAAGGATGCCACTACTATTGGCTCAACATCGGAATTTCACCGTTCTCTTACAAACCTCTGTAAGCAAACTATATTTCTAGGCATGTGTTCGCCTCTCTAATAACCCGGACATGTAGATCCTTCGGATACGATGACCAACAGACCTTCAATTGGTCAGCCGGTTCAGGTCAGATTGTTACTGCCTTAAAAACCAGCACGTACGCACAGACGTCGACCTTCCTAGCATGTAAGAGCGAGAGTGGGGCATGGGCACTGTTCTTGCAGACCGGAAAGGACGTTCCGGCGGGTCTTACTTGCGTAGAGACCCAGCTACAGGTTGGAACAATGCCGACTGTTGCGTGATTTGAGACGCATGTATCGGAAAGCCACTCCCCTGTAGATCCTTTGCATGTATGAAGCTTTGAATACGCATATGATCATCAACGAACTCCACTTGTCAAGTTTACGTGCTCGAAAAGCCGGCCTTACGATAACCCTTATGTAAGCCATCCACAAGCCAAGGACGCGCCAAAGGGGCCCCTCGTCCCCAAACCAATCACGTATTGTCGTAAATTAGAGAGTCCTCTGGTCTAAGACGCGTACGCGTTGATTGGGTGGTGTTTGTTTGTGTTGCGATAAGACGGTGTGGATCTTTGCCTTCGCTACAGCCTCTAACCTCACAGAGCTCCAGTCTTTTTATTGGTCTCTTGCCCCTTCCAGTTCTCTCCACGAGTTGTGGTTCTCGCGGTCTGTACACTTTAGGCTTGGGCAAGCTCGCATGTCTGTTGCCAAGAGTTCTTGGTGGCAGCAGCTTACGTCACGCGTGTTGCCCGACGGTTTGCATCAAATCTCCTTTTACCGTTATCACATGCAACAACCTTTGCTTCTACTACCCTCGCCACCGGCCCCGCATCCAAGTCCTTCCATCTCGCCCCGAAGCCACTCGTCAACGTAAATGTCTGCACGGAGTATCTTTCTTCCCGAGCCGCCGGAGTCCGATCCCCGAATCAGGGTCCCGAGCGGACCTGAAGATTTGAACAATCTTCAGCTAGGAGACATCGTCCAGAGTTGGGAACCATGGTTCGTCTGGAGTGATCAGTGCGAGAAATTCGACACTTGGAACGAGTGCGTTCAGATAATTGTCCAGCGTGCTTTTCTACGCGCCGCTCTGACTTTTTTTTTCTTTTGTCCTGGTCCGGGTTTCAAGATGGAGGCAAATAGGAGACCCACTCGCGGACGACGCGTTAGCAGCCTTGTTCCCCTCAAAGCTAGCAACTTCAATTCATGGGATAGACCTTCTTGAAGCCCTACAGTCGAAGCCGGCCTCAGACGCACCGTCGCCGGACCCTTCCGACCCAAGCCCCATTAGCCAATACCTCGACGCGACATTGGCCGAGCCCCCTAAAGAGATCAAAGCAACAGAGAGCGAAATCAAATTGGCTCAGACTTTCTTTGCTGCCAACGCGGTACCTATTACTTTGTCGTTATTGTATTTCAGTTTGGGTGGTGGGTTTGCCTCGTAAGTGATCCATTCGCCACCGCCACTAGCTATCGCGCCTCCTAATTATCCTATCATCTCTGTGGTCTCGGCTTTACAGTTCCCGCATCTCTCGCATCCTCAGATCAACATCCTATATCATACCGTCGGACGGGGCAGCCGAATTCACCACGGATGCTGGCAAAGAACGAACCGTCATGAGGTTGTTGGAAACCCTCCAGTTCGTCATCGACATCATGGGTGGCAGTCTGCCTCCAGCTCTAACAAACCCGAACGCGGACAAGACGGAGATTGACATGTCAAGGTGGAGGGGACCAACGTGCCTCTTGCCGGGCTCGGGAGAAGGATGGAAGTCCACTTTACGAGTGCGACTCCTACATGCAGTCGCTAGACGAAGAGTCCAACAACAGGCTCATAACAGTACAAGGGCAGATGGAAATCCCCATCTCAGCTTGCGCTACGTCCAATCCATCGACGGGGTGCCGCTCAACCAGGAGGACATGGCCTACACCCTTTCCGCGTTCGCTTTCGGACCTCTTCACTGCTTACCCAAACTCGGCTTCTCCTTTACCAAAGCCGAAGCAGACGCGACAATTGCCTTGTGGCGTCATGTGGGCTTCTACCTCGGCATCGAGCCCGCGATTCTCGTCAAGCACTTCCGCGATTGGGAGACCGCAGAAGCTTTCGGAGCGATGTGTGGACAGATGCTGTTCTTGGAGTTACAAGAGACTTTGGAGGCTGCGAAAGACGCGGGTGTGGAACCGCCTCCAGCTCCGACAATCGCGCTGATCAATGCTCTTGGGAAGCATGTGGACGCGCAAAGGCCCGTCGCGGAGAGGTTCGTGTTAACCCGGCACCTCCTCGGGAACAGGGCGAGCGACCTCCTCAACATCCCTTCCATGCCAAGCTTCACTTATACCAAGCTTCGTCTTTCCCTTTTTACGGCAACACTCCCCACGCATTTTGGTCATGTTTACGCTACGCTCGTGCCGCAGCTAGGGAGCAGTTGGGAGAAGAGACGAGGAGAGCTCGTCATTGAGGCTCTTGGGAGGATGACGAGGTACAAGCTCGGGATGCGAAGGACGACGTTTAGGGCAAGGAATGTAGAGGGTGAGCTGGAAGACACCGTAAAGGAGGAGGAAAGTATCGTGAGGAGCAAGGAAGACGTAGCCAGATTCATGAAGAGGTGGAAGGCAATCTGGTGGGAGATGGGAGGCGTCTTAATGACTTGGGCAGTGATGTTTGGTCTGTTGGGATGGAGGCTCTTTCACTGATGATTTACGGCAATCGGCTGGTTACGACTCAATCACGACTTTTCTTACGTACGCCTTCTCCTTATTTGAAATTATGATTTTCATTTGTACAGTTATCAGAGGACGCTTCGACCGAGGAGTCACGAAGACTTTGCGGCCTTGCCGAACTTGTTGGCAAGCTCCCATCCTGACGCGAAGTGGGAGAGCCTGGCGTCGATGACGAAACCTCGTTTCTCATACGCTGAGGGATTCGAGCGGCGTCAGCTGGACTGTGGCTCTCCGAATTGGGACTGTCCGTACCTCTCAATTCGTCCATCAGGGAATCAAGCTCAACGACACGCCTAACGATGTGCTCGCCGTCGTCCAGCTGCTGCTTTGGCGAAGAGGGATAGTCATCCAGCAGAACTTTGACCACGACGAGCTTCATGTTGGCGTTGGTCATCCCTTGTAAATATATGTTTGAGGTCAGAGCTCGATGGTTTGGTTATGAGCTTCAGGCCACACACACCTGGATCGGAGACGAGCAGAGGGGACGATTCGATGACTTGGTCAACTTTGTAACCCGTTTCCTCCTCGAGTTCTCGAATAGCAGCAGCCTCAGGAGTCTCTCCCTCATCAATGAGACCTAAGCATATCGAAAATTAATGCAAGGAGAGAGAATTGTGTGCGACTGGTCTAACGGACCGGCGGGCATTTCTATGACGAACTTCTCCACGGGTGGACGGTATTGTTCTATAATAATCGTGGATGGTTTGAATTCTGAATTCTTGGACTCCAGGAGAGCGACGATAGCGACGGCTTTGGGCGAAAGTTATGACACCATTTCCACGGAAAAGGGCATGTGGCGTCGAACGAACCGTCAATCTCCCCTTTGCGTGTCGTTCTCTCGGCAACCTCCCATATTTTCTACACATGGAGAATAAAATCAGCCGATACTAATTAAAAGAGCTTATGGCGTTTCGGGCGCCGCGTTCCCCCTTACATCCTGATTATCTTGGTTCTTCCATTCGATCTTCTTGAGGGTGACCCATTTGGCTTGATCTGACGGGAGAGTTTTCCTTGAGACGATACGGGGGAGCTGTTCTTGCTGAGACATTGATCTGCGAGTGACTATTCTACAGGAGGATAACAGGGTGGTTGGCGACCTTGAAGTGGTTCGAACCAATTGGACAAGAGGTGACATGCGATGAGCTCACTGTGACGGACTTAGGCGGCGGACTTTGCTCTATAAAGTGGACCGATATTTCCGGGCGCCGCACCATTGGACCCTGAGATCAGTCTAGCAAAAAATAATCGAACGATCCCATTCGCCTGGCCAACCTCGTAACACATTATATAAAGACGGCTCTTTCACTTTGTTTTTCTGACCTCACCAGCTCTCAACAGCAGCCCTCCCTCTTCTCTCCCCTCCCTCTCCAAGGTGAGCTACTTTTTACCTTCTTTGTTACGCAGAGCGAAGGAGTTTTCTCGCGTCGCCCGACTTTTTTGTTACCGCCGGAAGACGTCAAACTAACGCTTTCTCCCCCTCGTTTGCTGGCAGTTTTATACCTTCACCTCCTCCCTTACTCTCCCCCTCAACTCCCTTCTCACCTTAAAAAATGTCCCCAGTGCAAAGTGCCGACGGCCGTGTCAACTCCCGCGTCGCCAACTACGTTGGTTTCTTCGACAAGGACCCCTCAAAAGACACCCGTGCCCACCAGGAGAATCGTTTGGAAAGCTACACTGACGTTGTTAACGGTACGCCACCATTTGGGGATTGGTCTCGTGAGCTGCGCGACTGATACACAGGATGGTGCACTAGGCTATTACGATGGTGCCACCGAGCTCTACGAGTACGGCTGGGCCGAGAGCTTCCACTTCTCAAGATTCTACAAGGGTGAAGGATTCAAACAATCAGTATGTCGAGAGAACACACAGCCTTCGTTGCCTGCAGGGACTGACAGCTCTTGTCGACGTAGCTCGCTCGTCACGAACACTACCTCGCAGCCCAAATGAGTCTCAGGCCCGGTATGCGGGTCCTCGACGTCGGCTGCGGCATTGGTGGCCCTGCACGCGAGATTGCCCGCTTCTCCGACACCAACATTACTGGTCTGAACAACAACGACTTCCAGATTGGTCGTGCAAGGAAGTACACTGCCAAGGCTGGCTTGTCGGACCAGGTCAACTTCGTCAAGGGTGACTTCACGAAGCTCACTGAACAGTTTGGAGAGAACCAATTCGACGCAGGTATGGAGATACGAAGCAGTCGCCTAGTGAATTGCTTGGCTGACAGGTTGGATCTTCGCATAGTGTACGCTATTGAAGCTACCGTCCATGCCCCAACATTCGAGAGCGTGTACGGCGAAATCTATAAGACCTTGAAGCCTGGAGGAGTGGTAAGCATGCATAGGCCCTCATGCTGCCTACGTCGATGCTAACAGGCGTTCGCCTTTCTAGTTTGGTGTCTACGAATGGGTCATGACCGATGCTTGGGACCCCTCGATCCCAGAGCACAAGGCCATCGCCCACGGTATTGAAATCGGTGACGGTATCGCCGAGATGCGCACCCGCAAGGAGGCCCGCAAGGCTTTGGTCAACGTCGGCTTCCAAATCGAGCACGAGGAGGACTTGGCTGAGCGTCCCGACCCCATCCCATGGTACTACCCCCTCGAGGGCGACTTCAGCAAGGTCCAGACTTGGGGAGACTACTTCACTGTTTTCCGAACAACCAAGTTCGGTATGTGGACCACCAGCACTGGTGTTTGGGTATTGGAGAAGGTTGGCTTGGTGCCTCAGGGAACTTGGGCTGTTGGTGAGACCATGAAGGTTGCCGCGAAGGCATTGGTCGATGGTGGACGGACCAAGGTTGGTACAATTTGCTACCCAAGTCTGTCCGAGGATTTGGCACTGATGTCTGCACCTCGATCTTTTTCAATAGCTCTTCACCCCCATGTTGCTTTACGTCTGCCGCAAGCCTGCATCATCATAGATAGGTCTTGGGTTCATCCGGTGCCTCTTCATTACGACTTTCCTATTATTTTATTCTACTTGCTTTCTTGATGAAATAGACGCATATTCCTTTTCCCTCAGCGACCCTGAGCTTCAGACGTTGTGTCGGCACTTTATACTTGAAGGATTCCTGTCATAGAGGTCTCAGTGGCGAACTCGTTTCATACGTTCTGTATGTACGCTTACCTTGACATTAGATGCGGATTCTTTGTGAAAGGCACAGATCTGGAAGTAGGTCAGGCATGGCACGAATATGCCATGGCCGGCTTGGATTTGTTTGTTTGAAGTGATATATCCTGGCTTGATCCTCGCTGCGACTTGATCACTTTGCATCTACCACCTGTCGCCATCATGAACGTTATTGGCCGGATGATTCCTGGAGGCTCCGGGCCAAAGAAGTGTTTGGTCAGTCTTCTCCATACCATCGTGATATTCAGCTTTGGACAACTAACCGCTCGATGGGACTCGAAATAGATCTGCACGACAAAACCCGCCCCCCAAGGTCTCGACTATTGTGGAAAGACTTGCGCAGATTGGGCAAAGAACTACCTGACTCCAGCTAAGGATGCTTCGCTTCCGCCTCTTGGGCCTTCTGCCGGATCGGCACCAGGATGGGGGGGATACAAGGGCTATGGACCTCCACCCTCCCCAGGGTCTGGTCCCCCACCTCAGCAGCAAGGTCAATGGGGTGGATACGGACAATATTCACAGCAGTCCCAGCAAGCACCACAAGCGCCGGGTCAGATGATGTGCCAGGTGAGTCTACCCTCAACGAGGTTTCCCATCAGCCCGTCTCCTCATCTCCCCAACACTGATCTATTGATCGGACGATCGGTAGCACTGTCATGTAAAGCCTGTATTACCCGCCCCCCGGTATTGTTCCAACACCTGCGAAGTCCGTGCGAAGATAGGTCGTGCAGAGCCGCCAATGCAACCATCAGCTCCTGGCCCTCCCGCCCCTGGTTATGGTGGGTCTGGATCACTTCCAGGGCACCGGCCTCCTCAAGGATTGCAACAGAGCCCTCAGCAACAAGGAGGTCCGTGGGGAGGACCTCCTCAAGGCGGGCAACCTTGGGGCGCACCTCAGCAAAACGGGGGGCAGGGGAGGCCGCCAAGGCAGAGTGGCCGCTCTAGTTTGCCCGGAGGATACGGCGGCGACGACGGTGAGGGGCCTGATGATAATACACCACCACAGCCTCCCAAGCGTGCTCCAATATCACCACCAAAGGGTGCTAAAATGTGCATTGTAAGTCAAATAGTCCGGGTGTAGCGCGCAGCTTCACAAGCAGCCTCTGACAAGCGCCCTTCTTTGATAGAATTGTGGGGATAATCCCAGCGTGGGGAAGTTGGAATTCTGTAGCAAGACTTGCAAGGCAGAGGCTGAAGACAAGTTAACTGGCAAGCCCGCTCCCTTACCACCAACCCCTCAAGCACCACCTCCTAAGGCAACTAAAATGTGCATCGTAAGTCAAATAGACCGGTTATAGCGCCAGCCTCACGAGCAGCCTCTGACAAGCCCCTTCTTTGATAGAATTGTGGGGACAATCCCAGCGTGGGGAAGTTGGAATTCTGTAGCAAGACTTGCAAGGCAGAGGCGGAAGACAAGTTAAGTGGCAAGCCCGCTCCCTTACCACCAACCCCTCAAGCACCACCTCCTAAGGCAACTAAAATGTGCATCGTAAGTCAAATAGACCGGTTATAGCGCCAGCCTCACGAGCAGCCTCTGACAAGCCCCTTCTTTGATAGAATTGTGGGGACAATCCCAGCATGGGGAGGTTGGAATTCTGTAGTAAGACTTGCGAGGCGGGGGCGGAAGAAAAGCTAAGTGGCGGCAAGAGGCCCGTCGGACACCGTCGAGTCGGGGAGTCGTGACTGCGGTCCTGCCCGGCGCGCGCGTCAGGATGATTTCGATGATTTCGACGAATCGATCTGTACTCCCATCGGACTGAATCTGTAATCTTTCTATGTATTTCGCACTAATGTCTGCACCTCGATCTTTTTCAATAGCTCTTCACCCTCATGTTGCTTTACGTCTGTCGCAAACCTGCATCATCATAGATAGATCTTGGGTTCATCGGCGCTTCTTGAGTACGACTTTCCGATTATTTTATTCTACTGGTTTTCTTGATGAAATAGCCGTATATTTCTTTTCTCTCGGTGGGTCTACGCTTCAGATGCCGTGTTGGCACTCGGTACTTGAAAGGTTCCTGTCATAGAGGCCTCCGCAATGAACTACATTTGCCTCATGCCATACGTTCTATCTGTACACTTTCCTTCTTTTGCAGGAGACGCAGATACTTCGTAGAAGGTAGTAGGTCAGGCACGAATCAACACCGGCTTGGATCTATTTGTTTGAAGTTGATATCTCCGGACCTGTGCCTCGTTGCGGCTTGATCACTTGCATCAACCACCTCTCCCCATCATGAACGCTCTCCTCGGGGCGATTACTGGCTCCGGCCAAAAGATGTGCATGGTGGGTACTCTTCATACCATCCCGAGGTTTAGCTTGGGTAACAACCGCTCGATGGAAATTGGTTGCTTATCCCGTTTGTCGAAATAGAATTGTAGGGCAAAACCCGTCTTCCAAGGTCACGACTATTGTGGAAAGACATGTGCTGATTATGCAAAGAGCAACCCGCCTCCGGCTCAGGCTGGTCCCCCCGGTTGGGGTCAGCCTTCTGGCCCCCCTCCCGGACCAGCAGGATGGGGAGGATATCCGGGTTATGGACCTCCCTCTGGTGGCCCACCCCCTCAACAACAAGGTCAATGGGGTGGATATCAATATCCACCGCAACAACCGCAACCACCGCAACAACAACAAGCGCCCGTTCAGGGGATGTGCCAGGTGAGTTCACTCCCAATGAGGTTTTCCCATCACGTCTCCAACACTGATCTCTTGATCGTACGATCGATAGAACTGTCATCTAAAGCCTGTGTTTCCTGGCCACCCGTATTGTTCCAAGACCTGCGGAGCCAGTGCAAAGAAGAATGGTGCACAACCACCAATGCCGCCCGCCCCTGCCCCTGGCCCTCCCGCTGGTTTTGGTGGGTACGGACCGCCTCCACCACAATGGGGCCCTCAAGGACCTCAGGGACCTCAAGGGGGACCTCCTCAAGGATGGCCACAGGGCACTCAGCAACAAGGAGGCCCTTGGGGAGGACCTCCTCAAGGCGGTCAACCTTGGGGCGCACCTCAGCGAAACTGGGGGCAGGGGCCGCAGGGCCGGCCGCCAAGGCGGGGTGGCCGCTCGAGTATGCCTGGGGGATACGGTGACGACGACGACGAAGACGAGTGGCCTGATGATGGCGATTATTATGATAATGCACCACCACCACGGCGTCCCAGGCGCGCTCCTCCCGTATCACCACCTAAGGCAGCTAAAATGTGCATTGTAAGTCAAATAAACCGGTTATGGCGCCAGCCTCGCGAGCAGCCTCTGACAAGCCCCTTCTTTGATAGAATTGTGGGGACAATCCCAGCGTGGGGAAGTTGGAATTCTGTAGCAAGACTTGCAAAGCAGAGGCGGAAGAAAGGCTAAGTGGCGGCAAGAGACCCGCCGCACACCGTCGAGTCGGGAGTGGTGCTCGCGGTCCTGCCCGGCGCGCGCGTCAGGATGATTTCGACGATTTCGAATAATCGATTAGTCTCTGCTGTAATCCCATCGGACCGAATCTGTAATCTTTCTATGTATATCGTCTTCGGAGCGTCTCTCCTTGCCGCTTAAAGCACGTCGCCTCCGTGCCCAATCGAACGTTCAACATTTGCTCTGAATTGTTAAGGTCCATTAATTCCCCTATTTGGTATAAGATTTGCTCTTAATTGCCAAGGTCCAATTTCTTCCTTATTTGGTCTGGCTTCTTCTATTCGGACAACGGAAGGTCCTTTTCCACACCTTCCATATCGCGCCCTGATCAGCCATGAGGCGAATTCAGAAAACACAAGGCATATGTCAGAGCAGCGGTTCCAGGGGGCCTTCCTCAGCCGCATTGTTCCAAACCACCATTGCCCTCTCTGCCCGGCCGACCACCAGAAGCAAGCCGGAACACCCCACCATCATAAAAAGACACAACCTCGTACTTCGAAATTCCGATGAGCTCGGGCGATGATATAGAATACGAGACGATGTGCCAGGTACCGTCTACTCAACCTGGCTCATGCTTGGAGAAGGCTTCGGGCTGATGTTCCTATGATTAGACGTGCACGGTTCGCCCCGCGTACCGCGGATATCGCCACTGTAGCAAGACTTGTGCGGAGAAGGTTCCCAGGTCGGACCGCCAAAGAAGGATCATGGATGAGGACGACGACGAACAGGGAGTGGATATCTCGGCCAGAATGGGTCGCCTGTCAGTGAAGGCGCCCTCCGCCAAGGTTCGGCTGTGCATAGTGAGTCCATTGTACTTCTCGGTCCCAGCTCGAATCCATCGTTAAGCGTTCGATGCTGATCGTTCTGGGGTAGGTTTGCAAAGAGACGCCCGCCGTGGGTGCTCAAATGTTTTGCTCCAAGGCTTGCAAAACGGACCACTCCAGGAAGGGTTCTTCGAGGGTAGCCGTCTCTTCAAATCAATACAGTGAAGAGGAGGAAGATTACGGTTCATATGAGCAGGAGGATACGCGGGACAGGCGCAGGCCAGACCCCCGGCCGGCTCGGAAAAGAACATCGGATCGAGAGCCGTCTGCGTCTACTGCTCTGGCAAGGCGGCCTCCGATGTGCATGGTACGTTGTTCGACTGCTTAGACTAGCCGCTCGCCACTGACTCTAGGTTCCTTGCGTACGTTTCTGATATCCTAGTATTGTCGCCGAAATCCAAAAGTCGGTGATTCGGCATTTTGCGGACGAAGGTGCATGCAAGACGCCATGGCCGAACTTGGGGGTAGACCAGCCCCTTCATCAGGTAGCAGGAACCGTCGGGATACTCAATCATATCAGTATCAAAACAATAGCCAAATTTTCGCTGATTCCGTTCAATCCCCCGATTGGTATCAAGGCGGCTATGGTGCTCCCTACGGTCAAGCGTATCCAGGGTACAATCAACCGCAACAAGCTTACCCCCCGGCTCAACCGGCGTATCAGGTCCCTCACCAGGGTTATCCTGCATCTCAACCTTATTATCCTCAGATGCCGTGGCCCGCATATCCTTCCCAACCAGGTAGGTCGTTCTCAGGCTCTTTCGAAGCCGCCAAAGACCTGATGGCTCGTCCGTGCAGCTGGACCTCCATGCGCTATTGCGGGCTGCAAAGCGGTAGCATTCACCGGCTCAAAGTACTGTGGCCAAGCTTGCCGAAAGTAAGAGCGTTTTTCCAACGAGGTTCGAGAGTGCGTACTCACGACTGCCCACGATTCATACTTTAGGGAGGCCGTGACCAAAGGTCTGGAACCAGCATGCTTGTTCTGCAAAGTCAATCCCAAGAATTTCAGGAAGCACTTCTGTAGTCGAGACTGCGGTACGAAGGCGGAGAATCAGGCCCCGATGCTGCTCGATGTCCCCGCAACTGATCCCAAGTTTGCCGATAGTAAGTCGCCATCTTGTCCGGCCCGTAGAGGTCCAGCCTGCTCACCGTCACCTCGTTTCTCCTGCGACTAGTTGTCAAACAGTTCAATGATACATGGAAGGGTGGATATGGAACTAGGGGCACGGCTCTCGTTGGGGCTCCGCCACCCGGTAATCCTACTATCAAGCGAGTCTGCAAGGTGGTGAACACGAAGGCTGTCGAGACTCGATACCAGGCTTATCGGTGAGAGCAACTCGGTAAATAGTAAATTGGGGCTGGTTAGTGAAACCTGGACTCGATATTGGAAATGCAGGAAACAAGTCGAGGCCACAGGTAACTTCGCAGCTCAGGGCAAACCGGAAGGCAACGAGATGAGAAGATGGCACGGAACTCAGAGAGTCTGCACCGTAGGCGACACGGCAGCAAATCTTACCCTCTGCACGAACCCCGCTTGTCGTCTATGCTGCATCATTCGCGTTTCGTTCCAAACTGCCAACAGGTGAGTGTTTTTCAACCGAGCCTTTTTGATACAAGGTTCCTAAGGACGACATTTTTTCTCGTTAAGCGTGTCTCAAGCAAACGTAAGTAATAACAGATCCGGCTTGCATCGTGTCTAACCATTTCTGCCTTTTCAGGGGATCTACACCAGCGCATTCTCTGGAGTGTACGGGATCCATTTTACTCACCTTGAATTTTATTCCTGATGGCAATTGTTATTTTTATTTGTTAGGTCCAATGGATATACCAGAGCGGCAACCGCAGGGTCGCCGCATAAAGCCATGTTTTTGACTCGCATCGTTGTCGGCAAGAGGCACGTCGGAGGATACCTACCAGTCGCAGGGACGGACTCGGTATGTGTCGGATTTGTCTGAGATTCGGGCCTAAGTGGTTTTCCTCTGACTTGCCAATCTTAGACTGCGATCGATAACATGGACTCGGAGCTCATAGGTGAGGTCCTCTTCTCTGGGGTTGTAGTCTGGTGGCTAACCGGCTTGGCAGTTTTTAAGAACGACGCCATCTTGCCGTCATGGCTCGTGTTGTACAGTTAATCGGCATCCAGTCTTCCGCTTCCCGACGCTGCCTGTGGCGGTCTACTCAAACCTTGAAAGCATCCAGACTTTTTGCATGCTTCGTTTCGTTCCGCATTTTGGATGGCACATCATTTCCACTAAACAAACAAAATCCGACCTTATGTCCCCCTATGGAGTTGTATTACGTGTTGTACCTTTGGAGAAATCAATGCCATCCCCGTCCCTTGCAGGGCCGGGCTTTCACTTTGAGGTCGTCGAATCGCCAACATTTGGTCATGTATTTGCTGCGAGGAACAAAGGATCTTCTCCTCCCCGCATTTCCTCCTGTTGTCTGTTGCACATGAGGCGCTGGGCTGTAGAGACCTGGGGAACGGCGATAACCCCGCACACATCACCGGAGGTGTCCGAGGTCTCCTCTTTCTTTCCTTTCCGCCCCTGGTTTCCGCGACGTCCACAACCCACCTAGTCTCAACCATGAACAGTGATTCCACGACCACATGCAAGGTAATTCGCAATGCAGGGGCCCACTTCACTTGATTGACAGTCTTACTTAGCATTGCAACTTACGAACTGTATTTCCTGGCTATGAGTATTGTGGGAAGACCTGCGGCAGAGCGGCAAAGTCCCAAGCATCAAACGGTTCCAGCGCCCCGTCCAGCTTTCTAAGCATGTTTTTCTCTTCCGGAACTGGAAATCCCAGCGGCTCATCTAGTGGCAACAACGACTTGTATGGACCGTCGAGCAGCAGAGCCGGTGGTTCAGCCACCAGCCGCAGCGCATTTCGTTCGCCGTCCTCGGTGCAAATGTGTATAGTACGTTCATCCCGATGACACCCAGCATATCGATGGTGTCTAGTGATTGACGAAACATTCTCTTACAGGTGTGTAAGATCCAACCTGCCCATGGTCGGTATGAATTCTGCTCTAAAGCCTGTGCGAGGGCTGCTCCCAAGTCTCCAGCGTCCCGTTTTGCCCAGCCGAGAACGACGCAGTCAAGCGCCGGGTTTCTAAGGGTTCAAAACACCGGCATTGGCGATGACTATTATGGCATTGTCGATGACTATTACGGCAACGATGATGGAAATAGAGATGGAGACGATGACGATGACTTTGGAGGGGGGTTTCGACAGAGAAGGAGAGCAGCCAGCGATCTCGTCGTCGCACGTCGGCCTCAACTTTGTCTCGTAAGTTCCCGCACCCCCTCACGTCTCTGTTCGTCGGGGCTCATTTTCAATTTCTTGTTACACCTGGCGAGCAGAACTGTGGTGTATTTCCGAAGATTTCCCATTATGACTTTTGCTCTAGAACGTGCAAGTCACAAGCGCAAGCGAAGCTCAGTGGGCAGCCCTCTCAACTCCAACCACTTTCGAACCAGTTTACTGGCTCCGGATTCATTCTTCCGACATTTACTGGTGCAACTACGGGGCCGAGCTCGTCCAGTGGCCTCACTATGCCTCTGGCGAATCTTTACGGGGTGCCACCACCGCCGTATGCCGCCGCTTCGGGACCGCCTAGTTAGTCAACCTTTATCCATCTTCGATAACCCGTTCTGACATAAGTCTACTATTTAGCCGGACCACCTTGCTCAATTCCAGGATGTACGAGGCGCGGACCCACAACAACCGAGAAGTATTGTAGCCTGACATGTAGCAAGTAAGCCAGATGTGCTCGCTATTGGCTCGCACAAACGATGGCTAACGCTGATACGTCCTGTGCCAGAGCTGCTGTAACGCAGGGTCTTGCTACCGCGTGTCTTCTCTGCAAAGAGCTTCCAAAGGTAGGACACTTCCACTGGTGCGGTCCAGCCTGTCGACAGAAAGCAGAGGCCGGAGCTCCGATGCTTCTAGAGCTGCCAAGCTCGGACCCTAAATTTGCAGACAGTGAGTGATGTCTCAAGGCGCTCGGATCATTTGAATAGTTCGATGGTAACTTCTGGTCCTACGCGAAAATAGTCGTTAACCAGTTCACTGTAACTTGGAGTCCATTAAAAGCACCTATCCCGACAATCCATAAGATCTACAAGTGCATCAACACAAAGACCGCGGAAGACAGTTTCCAACAGTATCGGTACGACACTTCTTATCAGTTTGAGGGGCTGGGATAATGGCCTCTAATCTTTACTATATCTTGTGACGCAGTCAAAAAGTAGAAACTGCAAGACAGTTTCAAGTTGCTGGCAGTGGCAAAACCGCCGGAAACGAGAATCGCAGGTGGCACGGGACGATCCGAAAGTGTACTATTGGAGACTCGTCGACGCAGTTATCGCCATGTTTCTCGCCTGCTTGTTTCGTCTGCTGTATTATCAAAACCGGATTTAACATCAAGTACGCCGCTCAAGGCTGGTATGGAACTGTAAGTCCCACCCGTTTCTCTCACGTATATCAGGCTAATGCGGGTGCTTGAATGATACAATGTAGGGACTTTACTGTAGCTCTCATTCTTCAACGTAAGCTGTCGTTCCATATGTTCATCTTTGAACCGATCGATTAACCCGCTCTGGTCCAGATCTAATGGGTACACAAAAGGGCCGGCACCTGGCTCTCCGTACAGAGCCATGTTTCTTAACAGAGTTATCGTTGGGAAGGAACATGTATGGGGGAAAACTAATGGCAAGGACGCCGCCGCGAGAGCTTTGGTCGCCCCTCCGGATGGCTGCGACTCGGTAAGCGGTACACAGCGCTAGAGGTGAGCTGGGACCCGACACTGAAATATTTGTGCGATTAGGTCGCATCCGATCCGAAGCACAACGAAATTATTGTATATCGGAACGATGCTATGGTCGCTAGTTGGCTGATCTTATACTCCTGAGGGAAATTGGATCCTTGGGGAAGGACGTACAAACGTCATTGCTGAACGTGAACTCTGCCGCCCATTAAAGCCATTTACATATTATTTGAATGTGCGGTTTTGAATATTCGATACCCTCCTCGTCGTCGCTTTGTCAATATTGGATGGAATCGGACTCCTCCGTTGGATTCTCCGCGCGGCGGTTATCGAAGAAGCCGCAGTTGGACCTGGTCGGCAAAACCTCCAGAGTTCTTCCCTCCCTCCAAACCGATGCGAGAGCATTCAGTGAACGCCTGTTCTCTTCTTGAGCACAGCTAGAAGTCTCCGGAGCGTGTTGTAGGCGCATTATTGGAGGAAAGTCGGAAAACGTTCCAACCTAATTGGCCAAATAGCAAGCACAATCATGTTCCTATCTCACCGCCTTCGAGAACGTGCATCGATTTCAGATCCTGAGGGTAAGTGCAAGGGATGGTGTCGTGAGTTAGTTGATGGGACAAGTGAGATGATCAAGCAACTTTAATAATCCGGAAAACTCCCTCAGGGTGACAGAGGTCCCAAGCCCCCTCCGATGCTTCTTGCTGACCTTGCGGCGTGGTCCAGCAAGATCATCCAACTCGCTCTCCTCGCTCTCCTCCTCTTCATCACAAACGACGAGACCATCTGGATGAATATGTTCAAGAAGAAAGACCCCAAACTATGCAAAGTATGTAACATTTGCATGAAGCGCTGGGGAGCAACGGGACCTCTTGTCCTAAAAACAAACCTGTTTTTCCCAATGCAATAGCATTGTGGTGTGCAGCCCTGTTTCGGGAACTTTGAGTACTGCTCTAAGACCTGCGGGCAAGCCGCGAAGAATGGCCCTCAAGGACCAAGTAACGGCGGTTATGGTCCACCAGCCGGCCAGCAATCGTACAATTACGGCGGCGGCGGCGGCGGCTACGGAAGCGCGCGAGTTCGTCGCGGAGGGTACGGTGATGACGATGATGACTATGACGACGGCTACGGGGCACCATCTTCAGCAGGAATGTGCAAGGCGAGCCAACTTTGTCAAATACCTTTTTCTCGCGATCTTGCTGATCCGTTTTATGGTATGTAGGTTTGTCGCGTCCGTCCTGTTCACGGAAATTTCGAATTTTGCTCCAAAGCCTGCGGAAGGTTCGCCACATCGGGCCATGCCCGACAGGGCAGCAATCCACGACAAGGCTACGGCCAAGGCTCGACGCGAAGGAGACCGCCAACCCAGGACGACGACGACTACTACGAGGAAGACGAGGAGGATGAGGACGAGGACTCCGGGTACGGTGGTAGCGCTTCACCGGGGGCTGTTGTTCCTCATCGAGGGAACTTACTATGCATGGTGAGTTAGACTTCCGTTCAAGATCGTCAGGCGTTGAATCGACACATCTACACCGTCTAGAATTGCCACCAATACCCCAAAGTCAAAGGACGGGACTTCTGTTCAAAAGCTTGCCTTACCGCTGCAGCTTCTCGCCTAGCTGCTAGCACCCAGAACGACACTTCAAATTTTCAATTCGCTGGTGTTGCGGTGCCGAACTTCACAGGACAGCGCCCACCTTTCCCAGGCGGAAACCCGGGGGGATTTGCCCCAATGCCTTACCAAAATACCGGCTATGGTGGCCAGGGTTACCCACCGAACTGGCAACAGCAACAACAATGGCAGCAAGCCGGGTACGGTCAGCAGCAGCAAATTCTAGCAGCACCTGCCCCTCAAGCACCACCACAACCGCCCCGTAAGAACAACTTCGTCTGCTTCGAAGGCTGATTCTGACCCTCCCTTGCTTCTCGCATATTTCAAAGCCGGAAAGCCATGTAAGATCCCGAACTGTAACGGAACGGAACACACCCCGGGTTCCAAGTATTGTTCAAACAAATGCCGCAAGTGAGCTCAGAAAGCCACCTCGAACATTTCCAAGACTGAGCGCTTTGATCGATGTTTCAGAGCCGCTGTCAAACAAGGCCTCGAAGTTGCATGCCTCATGTGTAAAGAATTGCCAAAGGCCGGCAAGAGGCATTTCTGCGGAAAGGCGTGTGCGGAAAAGGCAGACAAGAACGCCCCCATCCTGCTGGACGTACCCAAGAGTGACCCGAAGTTCGCTGATAGTGCGTGCGTATCTCAGTAATGGTACCCGCCGGCTGACAAGAATGCATGAAGTTGTCAAGCAGTTTAATGATACTTGGCAGGGAACTAATAAGATGACGGTCCACCGTATCTGCAAAGTCGTCAACGCGAAGGCCGTCGAAGATCGTTTCCAAGCATACCGGTATGCGACATCGTCCCGTTTCTTCTCAGAGTTGACGTTCTGGGCCTAACACATACATCGGAACTGGTTTCATCATCCAGGCAAAAGGTCGAGAAGGCTGGGAACTGGGTCTCGCAAGGCAAGACTGCTGGAAACGAGAACCGTCGCTGGCACGGAACTGTTCGAGAATGTACTGTCGGGGATGATCCCAACAAGCTTGACATGTGCACCAGCACCACTTGTAGGCTGTGCTGCGTGATTCGGACGAGCTTCGACATGAAGTACGTTGCGGTTGGAGTGTGAGTGCGGCTTCCGTCTCGTCTATATGAACCCAAAGCTGACGTGACGTCCTCGCAGCTATGGCCTGGTAAGACATTTGATCATTGTCGCTGAATGGGATCATGTTTAATCGGTGACTGTGCATGGCATGTGCGTAGGGAATCTACACGAGCGCATTTTCCTCAACGTGAGTCGCCCTTAACGACATAGGCATACATATGAGTAACCGCCTTGAACCTGCGCCTAGATCTCATGGCTATACTCGAGTCGCGACTAAAGGCTCGCCATACCGGGCGATGTTCCTCACACGGATAGTAACGGGTAAAGAACATATTTTCACGTCGGGTGTCACCGACTCCAATGCAAGAGCACCTCCAGCGGGATATGACTCGGTTTGTTCAGATTTCTGCATCTCACTACCGTACCTCTCATGAGATGCGAATTGTTGCAGGTCGCCGTTTGCGCGAAACATTCTGCGCTGATTGTCTTCCAGAACGAGGCTATCTGCCCCTCTTGGCTGGTCCTCTACTCCTAAGTCCCAGAGGTCTGCCTTGGCCGATAAAGACAAGTTGTGCTTTATATGTCCTCGTTTAGGGATCGTGCCTCGAGAAAATGCCTCGCTAGTCACATGTACCTAGAATGAATGCAAAGGATGTCCCAGCCCCCATCATTCGGAGTGATCCGAAAGGAAGCTCAATTAACCCAGAACCTCGTGTCAGCAACCAACAACTCTTGTCCCTACAAAACCACACCCCATTCATTTCTGGACCAGCTCTTTTGCAAACCGGAGCGCAATTCTCCAGCTCGCTCATCCAAACAGAGCCCCCGATGTCGTACAACAGTAAAATGTGCGAGGTAAGCGTGTAACGTGCAGGAGCGTCTGCCACTCAGGAAGTAGCGGGCTCATCGATTCAATCACTCGCTCTTGGCTAAGAATTGCCACGGGAGGCCAAAGTATGGAGAACATGATTACTGCGGCCGAAGTAGGAAGAAATGCGCCTTTTTGAAGCAGTCTCTTGGCCGCTAACACGACTCATTTCGAGCGTGCGCCGGGGAGGCCAAGGCCAATAGCGTTGTAAGCAGACCCCAGCGCTGTCAATTGCCAACATGCGGGAGACAATATTTATTTATGGCCCTTTTGTTCGCGTCAGCATGCAATGTACGTGCACCCTAACCTCAAAGGCCTATAAGATGCTGAACGCCATATCATTTATAGCGAGGCTGCAAACGTACATCGCGTTCCTACTTGCATCTTTTGTCGACGTCTACCCAAAACCAGGAACCACTTCTGTGGAAGGACCTGTTACAGGCGTGCCCAAAGATATGCGCCATTGGTAATTCCTATCGATTCTACCGATCCCGCCTTTAGTGATAGTAAGTATACCGGCTCCATCAGATCACGGTCCTGATTGATATGACCTTATCTAGTTGTCAACCAGTTTAGCGCCTCGTGGCGCCATTCAGAGAAAAAAAGGCCCAAGGTCATTTACGTATATAAAATTGTCCCCAGGAAGGAGTTGACGGAATCATATCTTGCTTATCGGTAAGAACGTCACTCAGGTACCTATTTCATACTCACTGTGTTCTCATTTGACTATAGGGATGAGGTTGACGCTGACGGCAGCTTTAGACAGCGAGGCATGAGCCCCGGCAATGAACGTCGCCGCTGGCATGGAACCAAGCGGCTCTGTAATATTGGAGATAACCCCTCAGACACGAGCCGCTGTAAAAAAATCCGGTTGCTCGCTGTGCTCTATTCTGTTGTCTTCGTTCCAAGTAGCGAAGGTAGAGTCATTGGGTCGAAAGTTCAGCAGGTAAATTTCTGATTCCCCAATTTTGGCAATCAACCGAGAGATTGATGCTGTATCGCCTTACTAGGTTCGGGGCAGGAATATACTCATCTTCCGTCTCTTCCAAGTGAGCCCAACCGGATTGATACGTTCCCGAATATCACAGCATTGACAAAAGCGATGAACTTAAGAGCGGACGACTACTCTGAGAATCTGAGACGGTCACCCTACAAAGCGATGCTTCTCAGTACTGTGGTCGTCAGTTACGGCTATAAGTTGACGCGAGACCGGGGCTCGTTATCCTGTCCCCCTCGCGGGTTCCACTCGGTGAGAGTCCTGGACCAACTTATATAGCTAGTATAAAAGTCTGAAAAATTCTTGGATAACAAGGTACTGGGAGAAGTAGGTGATGACTTGAATTATGACGAGGTTGGTTACACCCTATCTCCCCATTCTAGTGTCCATCGTCTAAAAACAATTTTCCAGGTTGTAGTGTACGATAAAGACGCAATTAGGCATTCTTGGCTCGTTGTATATCAGTAAAGTAATTCCCATCAGCCATCCATTGGATTCCTAAGCTTAGCCGCAGGGCGGCTGCATGCCCAAGCCAAATGCTATGAATATTTCACCTTTTATGATCTCTTATCTTTGTTGAGGTTCCACACGTAGCAGCGCCTTTCCCCGAACTTAGCGGCTTATGATCAGGATTCTATGTGGCACCCACTGTTGCTCGTATCCACGTTCCAAGCTAGAGAACTCAACCGAAGTCATCGCAATGTCTCACCAGATGACTGCGAATTCGACTGAATTGGCCGGAACTGCTCGGCTTTGGAGCGAAGATTAGTGTCGGTAACTCCGAACTGTCAGGCGATACCTCAATGGGGCCAGGAGGCGCCTTTGAGAATCCATTCCCTATCATCACACGAACCGCTAAAATGGGAAATTAAGTGGTG
>KN823099.1:10511-24002 GCA_000827465.1 Tulasnella calospora MUT 4182
AAGGAGAACTTTGTTATTTCCAACCCATCGGTGTTCATTCGCGTGTACCCACGCTAGTTGAAGGAGCCGTTGTTGGCGGCTTCTCATCGCGATGTCGCCGAACTATAATCCCAAGACCGACCATTCCGAGGGCCTTTGGACGCGTCCGTACTCGCAATAGGCAGTTGCTACGGTTATAATTTTCGTGAGCTCTGATACAGCTCGGCTCAGTGTAGTCCGGAAGGTGGACTGTTCGGGTGCCCGCTTGGTTTCTAACCCCTCGGTTAGTAGCAGTTTTTTGACTCTCACTTCTTCGCAAATGTCGGTCGGATAATCGATTTTAGTTCCGTCCCTTGTCGACAAAGATCTTTGCGGGGATCCGCTGACGAAGGGTGATCTCCCACACGATTAGATTGAACCGTGCTAGTCCTTGGGAACATCGCCCCTCTTTTCAGTGCTGCACCCAACGGTTCGCTCGCTGATCCTGCAGGCTAGGACGTGGCTTTTGTACATAGTTGAGACACACGGGCGTAAGCCTTCCCGTTAGTTGTTGTTCCTGGAGCTATTCCTTGTTTGTTTTCCCCATGCGTTTTTCCCAGAGTTCGACTAAAGTTGCCTAATGGGGGAAAATGGCATGACACGCCCCAGTGCACGAGATTGGTGGGGCTCTTAATAACGAAACAACCCAACTTACGATCAATGACGACCGAGGGAAGAATAAGCGACCTTTCAATGACGACAGAGAAAATGCGTCCGGCCGAAAGCGATGACATCGTTTCGATTGGCGACGGAGCGAGAGAGTCGTGTGCGCGCTGGCCCTGTGGACTGAGTCGACCCCGAAGGTTTGCATTACCGCGGCAACCCTTCCTGGCTCCAACCAGCCCTTCCGGACGCACGTCGTACATTGGACGGGACGTTCTTCGCGCCGCTGCCCTTGTTAGATAGTTTGAATGGAAGCCGGAAAGGGAAGCAAGGTTGGTCACCCTGGAAGAGGCATCAGCTGACGCGCGTTTACGTGTTATAGAGCAGTGATCTAAGGATGCAGGCGCCGGGCGCCTCGGTTCGGCGTTGGGAAAGATCTTAAGAGTAAGCAGCCGTTACACGACGAACAGTAAAACGGACCAGACATATGTGGTCTGAACTTTGGAAGCGAGTTTTCGCCAAAGACTTGCGGATGAGTAAGTAACACTTTGCTTACTACATTCGGTTTAGTTCGATTAGCCTTTCCTGTGATTCAGCATTCTACGGAATTAAGTAAACCGGTGCTCGCCGCACGGCGTTTCCGTCCAACACGATGCCCGTAAGCTACCGAGAGGGCTTTCAGCTGAGCCATCCCTTCCCCCCAAGCGCAGACGTGTACAAATGAATACCAATGCACGAGCTTTCTAGCATCGCCTCGTGACGGGGAACAGAAGCGCCGCATGATTATCTTCTTGGGTGTCCCCGGAGTCAAGAACGTACAAGACGCGCCGATTTCTCCAAGGGGTGATGTCGATACCCAGCTCCGAGGATGAGGATTGAACTCTTCACGCGAGTGATACCAAAAGGGTCGGAATAGGGAGCCGAACGCGGCGAGCGATCAAAAGAACAGAATGTAGGATTTTTTTTACATTCCCTCTCCAAACGCCTCGAGGCGAGGAACGTAAGGGACTCAGCGATCAAAAGGAAAGGGTAAAGCTTGCACGTACATCTATGGAAGTCGGCACAGAGCTTGCTGTATCGTCACTTACATATATTACGAGACCCATAACTCAACCCGATCCAAAATCCAATACGGTGGCGTGCACATGCAAGCTGGAGTTCTTGCAAGCTCGCGTAGTTTGTCGGAGCTGCGGCGGCCGGAACAATCCATTAGATCACAAGTCCGTGTTTGCCCACTTTACCGAAGGAAGCCTCATGTATTGTGGCTCAATCGTTTTGTAATCCCCGTGGCCGGAAAACTTGTACTTTTGACAAAGTTCCCACCGGGAGGTGGTGGTGGCTGCTGGAAAAAGATCACGTAGCCTGGAGGCGAGCACGGAAGCCGCGTTCCGAAATTCCGAGGGCTGCGTTGTTGTGGTCTTTATTGTTTTAATTTTTTTACCTACAGCAGTGCAGGCCAGCAGACCAAGCAACGAGGCGTTGCCTGGAAACCCGTGTGCCAGGACAGAAGAAATTGATCATTTATTGGGGTCAATTTTGAGGTAACAAATACGCCTCGATGGTCCTGCGCCACGCTTCAAAGGGTGCGTGGTCGTGGGTCGAGTCAAGAGTCGTACGATGGTGGCGGTCAGAAACAAGGAGCCTGGAAAAGGGAATAAAGCACGGGACCAGCTGACGCGCACCATCTGACCAAGAAATCCTTGTTCGAGTCATGTCCCCAACGGGTCCAGAGCTTTGTTGTTTGTTTCCAAAGGAAATTGGGGTTGCGGTTGCTGAGCGCGCTGTGCAACACAGCTGGGTCGAAAATCGGACCAAACGATGGATGGAAACAACAAACAATGCCCAGTTCGAGTAAACGTGTGCAAGAGGCTGACTGGATCGTCAGGCACACACAACCAAAGGGTCTAGACCCTTCCGGACAAATAATAACAAAGTACCCGCCGGCCCGCATGAACTGTTGACCATCATTTGTCCCGAACCGCGCAGCTTTTGCGGTTGGAGCCCAGCGGCTTGGAGAACGCTGTGGCAGGTCTCGAAAGGCATGTAGGTGGGGAGATAGATAGCCATTGCACTCCGCTCTCTAGGAAACTGATCGCGAATCGACCGCATGAGTGAACTGGAACCCCCGTCCGGGCAAGCCCCCCCGAAGGAAGGGGAAAGGATTTTTCTTCTTCTTCTGCTTCTCCAGTGGTGCGTGCTAAAGATGTCCGAGTGGCCTTCGTTCCAGAATCCGGTGGGGTGACAAAAGGGCGCTTGGGTAGACGGTTTTCTCCCGGTCATGTACTGGTGGGATATCGAGATAACTGGTCGGGCAGAAGCCAGATTTTTTGGTCGCGGATGTGTCCAAAATGAGTCGGGACTAGTTCGTTGGGCGCCGGGGATTAATTCGGTGACGTTGGGTATGACTTCACCAGTAATTAGCAAGTCGGCGTCGTTGCGTGGGCCGTTGGAAATGACAGTGACCGAGAAGGAGCCGAATTCGTTCACGAGGGGAGTCCTTAACGAACTTGGGATGGACTAAGAAGGAACACCATTTGACGACGGGAGATTACAGAAGACCACGCTCGGCTCCAAGACGCGCAGCGGCAGCGGTCAGGACGAGAAGCTCTGGGCTCAGTGTCGGGACCCATTGGGTTACGGGCTCGCTGATTAGAACCAGAGGAGAGGGGCATTTCGATGACGTCGGAGGACTGATGGGTCCGCTTGAAATTGATATATGTGTCCTGGTCATCGTGTTAGGCAGCATAGACCCGTACCTGTTGGACGCTCTCTGTCCCGCTGTCGCGCTCGACCTGCGTTGTCATGAAACACGTAGGGCGAAAATAAAAAATCAAGCGTGAGTGGCGGCGGGCGGAAGGCTTGCGATCGCGCACGCGCAAACGGATAAAAGAAGCGGTGGCTGTTCGGAGGCATGAGGAAGACTGGCGGGCGCGTTGATGCAAAAACACGCGGTATTGGGGTGAAAAGAGACATTTGGACCAGATTGAGAGAAAATCGCGCAAGTGGTCGAAAAACAAAGGTCGGCGGGTCCAGACCCCCTGTGGTTGAAAGGTAAATCCATCCAAATAAAGGTGTTCAAAATGCCCTTTGACTTCAGGGGTCTCCTCTTGTTCGACACCCCCCTTGCTCTAGTCGCTTTGACCCCTCTCATCCCAGCAAGTACTAGTCTTGATAAGTGACCGGGAACGATAGCGACGACGACGGCGAAAGACGGAGAGTAGCCGAAGAAGACGCAGATTGTCTTGAAAAGCGGGTTTATGTGAGTGGGAGTCGAGATGGTGTGGGTGCTCCTTGCCTCATGTCTTTTCCCTCCTTCCCTTCCTCGTGCACAGCGGTAAACAACACCCTCTTCCAGCCAGTACCAGCCCTTTGGCTCTGCCCCCAAGGACCCGGGCACTCAAACCAGGCCTGCGTCACCTCCCAATCCCTCCCCCATCATTCCCTCTCCAGAGGTACATAACCCACCGACTGCTTATTTCCAACAGCCCCTCTCTCCCTCTCCTCAATCCCTCGTCCACCATACATACACCGACCTCCTCCTCCTCATCCTCTTCTCTCTCACCATCAATCATGGCAGTATACTCACCAGCCCCATCATATCCTCTACCACTGGCTCAATTCGACTCCCCTTCGTACGAGTCGCCCTCAGGCTCCTCATCATCGCCTTCACCCCCAGCATCAAGGAGCAGCCCACCAGCACGCCAAATCTCTCGCTCCGAACGCATGCTTATGGCCACTCTTCGACGAGCTGACGAGCACGAAAAGCAAGCAGCGGTCGACACAGACCCCGACTACTTTTCACGCCCGATGGACGCGGCTTGGTCAAGGTCTCAATCCGTCAATGCCTCGCCTACCCGCCACTACCGCAAGCTCCCATCCCACCACAGCTACCTCTCCCCGCCCCTCATGGAAGGCAGTAGATCTCCTTCACCAGTCGCTGCAAGAAGGTTAGAGACCGACGGCGCCGCGACCCGACGCGGCCGCACCCCGAGTCCATCTCCCCATCCGTACGCATATCGGTCCGCCTCGCCTCGGAATGGACACCCTGCGCATCCCAGTCTCAGTCGCACCCAGACCGCACCCGCCAGGAGTCATATGCATTCTTCAAGTAGGCCTTCGACCCCATCTCAGCTCCCTCGCAGATCTACCTCCCCAGCTTATGGTTATCACAACCATTCGAGGAGAGAATCTTCGGGGGGAGCAAGCGCTGCGGCAGCGGCTTGCTCACCGGGTCCAACTTCCACTAGCTATCAGAAGCGCACCGCTCATGAAGAGATGCTACGGACAAGATTAGAGAGCGTGTTGGCTCGTCAACAACAGCAAGACGCCGCGATGACCGACGCGTCGTCGACAGCGACGCGCTCGCGCGGACCATCATTCTCCCGCACCGCTCCGCCCACCGTTCCAGGCCAAACCCCAGTCAGCACCTCAAATTCCACCGTCACCGGGGACCAGTGGACATGGTCTCAGACCGCCAACGTCCCTTCCATGCACTTGTCCCCCGCCCCGGGTCAAGTTCCCTCTTCACCAAAAGTGTCCACTCGACGCTCCCCATCCATCTCAAGGACCACTGTCCCTCAGCGGACCACGAGCTCATCGCACATCTCTGGCATGGTTTCGCCATCGCGGATTAAGGAGTCGATCATGATCACACCACCACCTTCACCGCCACACAACTCTATGCACGCGGACAACGTGTCCTCGACGACGTCCTCGACCTCTGCGTCCCGTGCCCACTCTCAGGCAAGGCAGACCCTGGGCATCGGTCACCCCGATGGCTCTCGTTCGCCTTCTCAAGCTCCATCGATGAGCTCGTGCCGTGTCACTCCCCCGCCATTTGACGCTCGCTCTGCGAGCCTGGCGCTCAAGGAGCAGCATGGCTATGTGAGTTTCAGCGACATTGAGGGACTTGGCGAGCCCGAGGGCATGGATGCTCCCCCCAGCGACGATGAAGAAGGTGCCGAAGGACGCGGACGGAGTGGTAAGTGGTGGGAGGGATTGTGGAGAAAGTAAACCTACTTTGCTTTCCCCCACTCATCACTGCCGCCCGTCCGGGTTCCCCATCCTATCCGGCGCCATCTCCCTTTTTCGGCCATTGCTATCGACACCTGTGTAATTCTATTCGTCTTCGTGTTGTTGCATCTCTATAGATGTTTGTATTATCCTTCCCCACTCGGTCCACGTCCTGCATGGGTTTTTCGATTATTTACGCCCCCTCCGACTTATTCCCCACGACCACGACCACTCCTCTCAACGCCATCGCCCATTCCTCTTTCACGGTTCTCCTCAGTGTCAATGTTGTTATAACATGATCATTACATTTTTTTCGGATTTAATTATGACCTTTCGATGTTTCGTTCATGACTTATGCAAATATCGTTGAGATACCAACTTTGGGTGTTTAGCGCGCTCTCTTGACGTGTGGCCCCGATCTAAGATACCGACTATCTTTGCACTCTTGCCTCCTAAGGACAATTCGATCGACTGGAGAAGTTCAAGAAGCTACCAAGATAGTCCCTTGAAAGAGGCTGAACTCTTTCGATAGAATGACTGGCCATGCCTCTCCCACATTAATGCCCGAAACCCTAATCGCCCGTTCTCAAGATGATTCTGATGCTTTGCCTTAGCGCACCGACGTTGATAGCGCATGGACTGTCCTCCGCCTCATTGTGGACGATTATCTGTCGTCGGCGCTCAAAGTGTACACTTAGGGAGAAAGGGGAGGACTGCCAATTTCGCCCTTTATGGATGGGCCCGCATTTGTTTACTCGTACACCCATCTACTTTTTCATCGAAGATGCAAGGGGTAAATGAAAGGTCCTCTGACCGACCGGGAGAAACGAACGTCTCGTTAGAACAAATAGGCTTGAGCTGGATTGGGTTTGACTCTTGGTACGAGCTCGTCTGGATTGCAGTGCGAAGGAGGACGTTCTTCGACCCAGGTGCCGCCCGCGGCAGATTGACCATCGATTTCCTTGTTCGGGACACAGAGGAACGAAGCCATACCATACATAGGAGGAGAGAAACGCGCGGAGTTCAATCGACTCTTTGTGCTTGCTCAGTGATGAGCCCCATGCCATGAAGGCACACATATCGGTCGTGATCCATTGGTCCGAGGATTGACCTACGGGATTTAGTACTGCGCGAGAAGAACTTCGTTTGATGTGGGCTTTTTGAACCCATCTGCACATGTTACATACACCTCTTCTTTTGCCATATCAGGTATGTTGTCCCCGATCCAGTGAATCGTCGTCCTCCTTCGGGTGCTGCGCGAAGACAAGCGAAGTCCGTGTTATGTTAATCATGTCCGAGCGGTCCCGACGGGTTACCTGAAAAAACGCGGAATCGTCCGTATGCAGCACGGACGCAGAATGGTCACGATGAGGAGCAAAGGTAAAATCTGTAGACCAATAACCCGCTTTCGTCAGGTTGCTGTAACCGAACCTGGTCGGGGAATCAAGTCTCCCTCGAAGAGACCGGATGTATCCGGTGGTGAATTGATCGCTCCTTACGGCTGTGTGGTTGTACACTAACCTGACAACGAGGCGATTGGAAAAGGGTGGACAGAATGGGGTCTGTCATCCCCGCGATACTTGCTCCACGGGCTCCGGAGACGGGCTTTCGTTCGTCTTCCCTTTTGACGCACTGTCGCCATGCCATGCCATGCAGGTTCGTTGGGTCCCCCCCGCACGAATTCCCCGCATCCCACATCGTACGAAAGACCTTCTCTTACAGGCTTAGGCCGTGCACGGGCCACGTCATGATTAATCGCTGACACAATTGAAAAAAGCAATGTGGTTGGCTTTCATTTCGTTCCTCGATTGATCCAACGTCCGGGTGTGGGCGACTGCCTAATCGACGAGTCAGTCTAATTTGACCTCGAGGTGAGAAGTTTTTAAACAGCCCACAAGTGCCAACCCCGAGGAGGTCAAGTCCGTCGAAAAGCCAGACCCGAGGGTTAGAACGGCCGTAGTCGGGTAGGGCCCCGAAGACGATGCATGTGAATTGAGCGGAGGGGGCGACCGTGAAAGAAGGCCCAACGCAGAGGTTCTAAGCAGGGCCTTCCACTTATCTTTTCGATATCCATCACGCATAATATTTCCTTTTGCTGGACCAATTGCAATCGTATCCCCGTAGAACGTGGGCCTGGAGCCGAGGAACAGAGCCGAGCACAATACACATTGTTGTACCCCAGGACCGAGCCGGCTGAAGCGACGAATGAAAGCCATCTCCATGCGGGGACAGGCGATGAGTGAAGTCGCTCAAATGGGCGAACAAATGCGCCTGACCTTGGAACGTCCTTATAGACCATCGACTTACGAGACCTTTGTCCCCGAAGCGGGATGCCATCTCATTTCGGCCAACAAAAAGCCCCGGCATCGACCAGACCAACCAGGTAACGATAACTGGATAAGAAAAACGAATGACTGAATCAACTACGTCGGCGTGACGCACGCTAGATAGCTTGAAACCAGGTGGAAAGGATCGAACTGAGCTGCCGGCTGTTCCGGGCTAGCTTTGCTCCATTATCGCTGCCAACGGATCGTATCCGAAGCACCAAACATAACTGGACTCAACCACACCGCAGCTGAGGTTGACGCGCACATCGAGAGGAGACCCTTCACTGCCGCTATCGACGCGACTAGCGATATGCTATGCCAAGGGACGTTGCCTAGAAGCATTGGGAGGAAAGGGGGTTACAACCTGCAAGACATGACTCCTACGGAAATTCACCTGCTTCTGCGGCGATTTGAACGAAAGGACAAAATCTGCGGTAGGCCACAAAACTCGGTGATTCTGGACGCGAAGGGAAGACTGGGATGGCTCGGGGGAGATATTTTTTGATGGTGGATGTGGGGTGGTTCCAGCGAACGAAGACACGAAATGGAAGCCGAATGAAGTAGAGGCGACCCACCAGAGCAGTTGGAGAATATGTCTTGTGGCCATGGAAGGCAGGGGAAAATCTTTGGAGGGGGCGACTATTCAGCTTCAGGGAGATGGAGTGGGAGAGGCCTGGATGGCCTTGGGCCCGAGCAATTTCCCAAAGGGGGAGGACCGTACGGTCAATCCGCAACAAGCAAGTCCATATTAGGTCGAGTAAAATTCAACACTAACTTACTAAATTGACTTTTATACTTGTCCCAGAATGCAAAGTGCGACCTGTAATAATGGTCAAAGGCCTGCAATAGCCTTGCTAAACCAATACGTGTAGTGCTTGCGGTTTAACCATGCGGAGAAAGTGGTTGCCGAGAAAGCGTCAAGAGATGGTCGAAGACGCCTAATTGGCCGTAGGCCTTCTCACCCTTGACTTGTGAGGGGCAAAGGGACGGAATTATACGGCATTTCCCAAGTCGAAATGACGCTGAGGACGTTTTTCCAGATTTTCCGTCTTTCCCATACCCCACAGCGATTATTACTCAATCAACTTGCGGGAATGGCCGCCAGATGCTGTTCATGCTCCCTTAGCACCTTCATCGTGGAAAGTTCGTACCCCAGACGTTGTCACTGCGCAAGCTGTAAGTAATAAGGGATGGATTCGGGGGGACACACGACTCACGCCAAACACGTCATGAGGCAAGCTTTAAATCTCCCTCGTAAACCAGATCAGCGATAAGTCCCATCGTCCCATTCGAGTCTAGGTGCTTTCCTTCGAACAGAGTATCCAGAACTGTTCTAAGTTTGCGGGACTTCTTCGACATCTTCAAGAATAGGAATCAAGTGGGCCGTGCGTTGGGAGATCTTGTCAAGTGTAGCTGTGGGAAGAACTTGCACTCGACAGTATTTGTCGCAATTTCGAACGCGTCCAAGATCACTGGGCAGGGAGGACCAACTTGGACGATGACAAGGAAAGTCGAGTTGGGGTTCCATCAAGCAAGGGGACTTCCTCGAGATTGCCGCTTATGTCAACTTCGCCGTGTTTCTTTGCCTCAAGCGGAAGTTGGGGAACCCCTTTCAGCCTCATGTCCTCTTCACCTCGCCCTGAACACCTCCCTGCCCCCGCACGACGCGAGCACAAGGTTCAACGTCACGCTCCATCCAACCCAACATCTTCTCAAGTCTGTTCATCCCACCAACAAGCGGTTTGTCACAGTCCAGAGAACAAGCTCCACTTTGGCCTTTCACATCCCCTCGCAGCCCGGTAGCTTAAACTGCATTGCTTATTCTCCCAGGCCTGCTGGATATACATTCATCCTTTGTGGGTTTGACTCGATGGGAGGAGGCCTATTGCTCCTTTGGGGAACCCGAAACCCCTTCAGGTTCATGGAGTGACAGGTCTGATGTGACTTGCTGCCGGTCGCGCACTCGCAAGGGACAGCCACATATGGCAACTGCGTCAGACCTCGTGTTCTTCAACACGGGTTTGAACTTTAGCCTGTGCAGGTTTGTGACATTCGCCCTGCGGGCTTCAGTCCTCTTTCCGCCCGTTCCTTCAAACCAAACCACGCAAGTTTCTTTGCTCTTGGGCTTCGAATCGAACCACTCAAGACCTCTTCAACCTTCAAGTAACAGCATATATCAAGCGAGACCTTTCGACCTCCATCGCTCTGATCCCAGTGCATCAAACCCTCTTAGACCCTTTGATCCTTACGTCAAGCCGCGCTAACGATCGTCAAGGAACCCACGTCTTTCCCGAGCTTTCCCGCTTCGCCCATCACTCCATCACCAAAGCTCTAACAAATTACTACCTGCAACACGTCAAAGGGCCCGTAGACCATATTAATATACCATCATTTCCCGCCGGGAGCCTGCTTTTGCAAAGTCCAGCACTCCTCTCCCTCCTTCCCCACCCATCTCTCCCTTTTTTTTCTTTCGTCGCCAGCTCCACCGCCAAAGGTTCCGACTTCTCTAATCGAGTATACCCTCATTTGCAAGACTTGTACATCAACACCAACAACAACCAAAAAACACGAACAGCAGTAAAAAACGAAATCGGCCAATCTCACAATGCAGCCTCGCCGTATCCTCACCGTACGTATTTTGCACGCCAACCCTTGTCATTTCCTGCAAAACTAATCATCCGTCATCCTTTTTTTTTCTTTTTGCTGTCTCGAACAACGGGACTTGCCCGCGCTCAGAGATCCCTGTCCGCGATGACCGAGGCGGGCACCAAGGCCTTTGGTCTCGTCGCCAAGCGCAAAGACGGTCGAAATGTGAGGTGGCATCCTATGACAGGGATATCGAGTGAGGCTGATGAAACACGCGTTGAAACGCAGCCCATGGAAGACGTTCAATTCGCCAATGAGACGGATCCTGCATACCTGGCGACTGAGCCCAACTCGCCGTTCGTCTTTGTAGTAAGCCTTTTTTCTTTCTCCACAGCCTTCTCGAGCCTTCGAGTGACGTCCTAGCTCACTCGTGTCTCTCCCGGTTATGCAATTTATTAGCCAACCGAAGCTGGATGCAGACAAGGCGGATTTTTCGATGCGGTCGCAATGGATTTTGAGATCCCGCGTGTCGCGGCGGATGAGGATGATGACGAAGATCAGTCGGAGGGAAGTAGGGACTCCATTTGGACCGTAAGTTTGCTCCCGCATGTCACGTTGCTGAGCGGCGACCTTTGGTCATCAGAGGACTGACGTGGACGGTTCAGACTTCGGAATTCCAGGACATCGCGTACGAGTTGGGCGTCGCCGATATCCTCCTAGCCCCGAGTGACCCAAACGCAAATCCTTACTACCCTCCCATGCCTTCACCCCGGGAACCAACCTCATTCGGGAGCTCTGTTGACGGAGGGGCAGCGGTCGGGGCCGGCGAGAGGAAGTCACCGCTCAGGGCTCTTGTCCGACGGATCTCCAACACCCTCATCATGAAACCTGGGTCAGGGGTTGTCGTTGAAAAGATTGAGAAGAGTGACAGCCCGAGCAGCTCCCCCGCTAGCACGCTCATGAGTCTCCCGCAGATTGACGATGTACCTCCTCAGGTACGTGTCTTCGGGCTATTCACGTCCCGGTGATATCGACAATTGACAGTGCCTTGCGTGATGTCTCTAGCTTGCTCGTTTCAGTTTTGCTTCAGATGCGACAACAGGAACATTGCAGAGATATTTAGCCCGAAGGCAGCTCCAATCTAGGAACATAGAGAAGACGCTGAACATGTCAATCTTGGCCTACGAGAGGGAAGGGTCATGGCTTATCGACCACGATTCGATGGACCGGAATTTCGTTTGTCCCGTGAGTACTACATTCGGGTTTTTGAGCACAGACACGTCTAACCCCCGTGGCAATTAGTTCCCGACATGCGAAGCTCATTACGGCCCAGGTGCAGGGAGAAAGAGGAGGCACGTCGTCCGACACCCTGTGGAGACGGTTTATGAGGATTAATGACCGTAACACGTTCTTGTTCCTTTCTTGAGTTTCTCGTAAGCATTAAGTCTTATGTTGACTGAGGATACAAGCTGATGGTATCTAGTAATTACAGGATATCGCCACTTCACTCGGTTTTTTCTTCTACTTTACGCTTTACGGATCGCACGAACGGCTTCTCAGCTTCTCTATTCCAGCGGCTGCATGCAGTCGTTTATCATTCACATTTCCACTCACACCACACTGTAATATACCATTCTTGCACTCCCACTTTGTTCCAAGCAACACAAATGCCCATCATCGAGATCCCAAAGACAAGACAAAGTAGGGTCAAAACTCAAGCAGGCCCTCTAACGACCAAACCCCCCTCCTCGAGCCGGGGCTTAAGGTCATGGGTATTAGCCATGGAATAGATGTCGTCCGACCCTCCTATGGAGCGGCCATTCAGGATGATATTGGGAACTGTAGCTCTACCTGTTAGACGCGTGAGGTACTTTTTGAGGAGTAAGGTGTCATCTGGAGGAGAGACGAGGTTAGAACCTATGCTAGGAAGGACAGGAGACTCTTCTTACTTCGGAGATTAGTCTCGACGATGAATGGTTTAGGGTCGATGTCGTATCTCGCGAGCAGATTTTTCGCCGACTTCGAATATGGGCAATACGTCTGAAAATTCAATGAAATTAGCCTCGAATTAGAGTCTCGTAGGAAACTGCGCTCACTTTGCTAAACACCACAAGCGGGGTCTCTTTTTCTGTGGCCATCACCCGCCGAATCCATTCTGAAGGTCGGATAACTTCTTCCACACCGAGGGCATGTGGTGAGAGGAGCGTTCCATCCTCCACTTCGGGGAGAGGTTGGTCCGGATAATGCTTTAGGACATGAATCAAGCCTTTCAGCTGGAGCGTCGGGTCGTTGATGAGGGCGCTCCAATGTTTAGCGGACCGGTAGTCTCGTGTTTGGGCCTTTAGACCGAGTTGGATGACAAGGAAGCAGGATATCGCGGCAGCCAAATAAAGGAATAGCTTCTTGGGCTGAATCATTGCAGATATGGTTTCTCTGTCTTGGTAGTGGTTTGGGTTGGAAAAGAGAGAAAGAGGTCGGCCACTGGACAACCTTGACACGCGTTGGAAAAGTCGTTGCGCGTGGCAGATCGCGCGGCGTCGAACGCCGTTTGTCGCTGACGTAAGCTGTTTGTGTTCCCAAATGACCTTGGCACACATGGTCCCCCTGTTGCTTCGACGCAGCAGCGCAGTTCTATTTCCAAACTGCGCTCCTTATCATCACCAGATTTTTTTTCTCGATTATAAATCTCTTGTGATTCTCCTTTTCTCCGGGAATCTTCTTACCACCACCGACCATGATCATTTTGAACAGCGACGGAACTCCCGCATCGCCAACCTCAAAATCGTCGGTCTCCTCCCCGACATTGCCAACACACCGACAACCTGAAACCGACAGCAGTCCAACCGCCCCGCTGCTGCTTGCTCCTCCGCCACCTCCATATGGATATTCAGGAGGCGGGCCGCCCCCGCAGCAAGAGCCAGTCGAGCCAGCCGGGCGCAGATTC
>KN823099.1:24102-47521 GCA_000827465.1 Tulasnella calospora MUT 4182
CTTTTCTCCGGGAATCTTCTTACCACCACCGACCATGATCATTTTGAACAGCGACGGAACTCCCGCATCGCCAACCTCAAAATCGTCGGTCTCCTCCCCGACATTGCCAACACACCGACAACCTGAAACCGACAGCAGTCCAACCGCCCCGCTGCTGCTTGCTCCTCCGCCACCTCCATATGGATATTCAGGAGGCGGGCCGCCCCCGCAGCAAGAGCCAGTCGAGCCAGCCGGGCGCAGATTCATCAAAGCGTTTGCGGTCGCAGTGGGCATTTATGTCCTAGGCGGCATTTTGATTGGCAGCATGGTGGAGGATATGCGATATAATTGGGTAAGCCGCTCGCTTTTACAGAAACTGGTGGTGCGAAGTTCTGAACTTGAACTCGTTTGCTTGCATCGTAGGGACCTGCACCGGAACCTGATACCGCTGATGGCCAGGAGGTAGCGTGCCATTTACCTTTTGAACCTCTGGACGGTTCATCCAAATACGACTACCCCTGGGCGGCACCCCCTCCACCTTCCGAGGTAACCACAGTTCCAGAGGGTAAAGCTATCTTTGCTGCGTTCCCCCCTTACGCTTCACGGACCAAGTTCGAGCTACCTGCAAACAACGTCTCCCTCCATTACTTCCTTTCGAGGGGATCTCTTGCGGCTGGGATCATTCGGTTCGTTGCTGGGAATTATTTAGACCCCGAACCAGGAATTACAGGCGAAATTATCACCCGGTACTGGAGTCTCGCAGCTCGGGACCGAGCTAACATCTGTACCCTTCGCAAAGATGAGGGCGCACAAGGTGTTGGTATATTCGTAAGTCTCACATTCAACCCGGTACTCTGGAGTTCTCTGACAAGATATACAGACCCCGACCGGATGGCCAATCCGAGTGGAAGATAACCTCTCCTTTGAAGTGACCGTGACATTGCCTCCATCCATGTGTAAGTTTTACTTGACTCGACCTCAAACTATCGGGTCAGGTTTGATTCAACCCTCCGTTTTCAGACCCTTTCAAACCTGCTGGCAGCTTGGAGACCGAAATGCCATTTTTCACTCATGATATCGGTGACCTCAAACATCGGGTGTTTTACCAGAGTGTCAAACTACGTTCATCCAATTCAGCTATCCGAGTTAAGGTATTTAAACTAGGCCTTTTTGGTGATTTAGCGTCTTTACTGACCTGGTTCCAGTCTCTGCATGCTCAGAACACGGAGGTTAAAACGACAAACGCAAACATCCTCGGAGACTTCGATGCTACCGATAGCTTAAGGCTGGTGACCACGAATGGCTACATCCAGGTGCGTCTCACGACTTGGCCTGCCACGCAAAATGTTCAACCCAAGATATCCTTCCAGGCGAAGGTCCAAGCTTTCAGCCAAGATTGGCACAGACCAACCGCAGTTTATGCGAAAACATCGAACGGGTGCGTTGGTTTTCGTTCGACGAGCGAGAACGCGGCTGAGACTTGATCATCTCCGCAAGACGAATTGAGACCGAAATCACGCTTCAAACCGACGTACACGCTCATCAACCATCCGCCGCCGGAGGTCTCAAAGTTGACGCAGTAAGTTAATTGCATCTTCTCGTTTTGGACTATCCTGAGTATTCGACGTACTTTTCATAGATCGCCACCAACGGTCGCCTCAACTTGACGATTCCCCACGCCCCAGTCGGAAGCCACATCCAACTTGACGCAACGACTAGCAACGCAGGTACCTACGTGGGCTTGCCACCGTCCTTTGAAGGCCACCTCTCTCTTCGTACATCGAATGGATACGCTGCGGTTCGCAACCTCCAACGCGAAGACCCTTCGCATCATGGACTTCACAGGACGCTTATTATTGACAAGCGATCTGCGAAATCTCTTGATGGCCGAGTGTGGTGGGGCTCGGAAAAGGACCATCGTGACCTTGGATACGCGAAGGTGATAACCACGAACGGTGCAAACCAGGTTGATCTACTCTAGCCCTGAGACTTGCGAAAAGATCTGGTGTCAGTAACGTACGTTATGAGTCCTCCTATGTTCCTTGATTGTATTGTCCATGTATTTTACAAGCATTTACGCGCCTGAGCCTGAGCCTGGGCCAAAATAAATAAATAATCGGCTCTGCGATAGCTTGGCCAATTATCCTGAAAGAATGGGAGGGGCCTGTGAGGACTTGAATGAAGTACGTGGAACGAGGGGGATAGATTCTGACGGAGTATCCCATCCTTTTCCCGTGCAAAAGACGCTTCGCACTCGTCTTTGTCGTTTGGCAAGCTTGCCGTTTAGGGTGGGGTGGAAGGACCAGTGCCTGTCAAGGACAGTAAAGAATGCATAAGATCTATTTGTAGCTATATCTAAACAGCTAGGGTTAGGGTTAAGATAAACTAAAAGAAAATACGATAGACCCTGACAACACTCGCCGCTTGTGCAATAGCGAGGTCATCTCGCAGTGGGCCATGCAAGCAGAGTACCACACCACTGGGAATTCAAAAATAAGTAAACCATAAAAGAGTCCGGAGACTCGTAAAAGTGGTTAAACTTTTAAGAACAGATACTACACTTGATCTAAGCCATGAGGCTAGAGTGGTGGCGAAACACGAATGGGGGAGAAGGGGTATATATAAGTTCTGGTCGTCGTGCACGGGCCACTGCGCCTCCTACCTTGGTGGTGGCTCCCCCGCCTGAAAGCCGAGCCGGAGCACCAATGGTAGGCCCGCCGTGCACTGACCACCAAAATCGGGAGCATGCTCTTACATATTCGGTGGGGCTGGGCCGCCTCACGAAGCCTCGTCGTAGAGGTCGGCAGGTAGCCGCCTTTATCAACATCGGAACGGCACTACTCAAACTCCTGGCCCGGGTAGAGTGCTCCATGGAAATGAACTAGCACGGACCAATAACTCATGACGTCGCATACTGTGGAGATGAAGTAGTACCCGTAAATTTGATACACGCTCTGTCTAGGTCGCGCGTTGGCGCACTCTTCGTCCCTCGGTGAGTTGATCAACAGGGGTAAACACCGTGCATTCTCAAACGATATGAAGGTAATAAAAAGGAAATATCCAAAGTCCAAGGCTCAGCTTCAGCAGCTGGTGGGCCCCAAAAGAGAAAAATAGGGTACATGAATGTCTGGATACAGCAGCAATCCACGCCACACGGTGGTTTCACGAACACTTTACGCGACAGTGAACTGCTCAGCGGAAGAGGTAATCAGTCAAGACAACTTCAAGGCTGGGGCGAAACCAGAGTACTCACGTAAGCCCAAGCGTCCATTGTACCGTGCTGTGCGACCGAGGCGAGTGCGGCCTGGTGGTTGGCAGCGGCATTGATGCTACCAATACGATACTTGCCAGCAGGCAGGCCACCAGTGACGTCCGCGGTCAAAATGCCACCCGCGGCGACACCGTTCAAACCCTTAAAGAACGAGAACGTGCTGCGAAGGAGATAGCAGCGAGTCAGTTATCCATGCTCCAAAGCAGGCTGCAATGTCTAGGAGACTCTAGGAGACTCACGTAGGATCCGTCGGCTTAGTCTGATCAAACGAGTCCAGAGGCTCAATCACGCAGTGTGAGTGGCCAATCAACGTGCCATTTCCGTCAACCTGGGCGGGAGCCGAGTAGTAGTTGTTATTCGCGTTGACGAAGTTGCCGGTCCCAAGGTTCTTAATCTTCATCTTGATGGTGAAAGCAGTGTTGGCTTGGATGGTACCAAAGTTGGTCGGGAAGACGAAGACTGAAGATGGCAATCGATCGGTAGCAAGGATGCGACCCATAGGGACGGGGTTGCAGCTTCCGGTCTTGATCTGTTGGCCGTTGGTGATGGGAACGTTCTGGGTCAAGCAGAAGTTCATGCTAAGGCGGGAGAGTTAGCCACGGCCCGAAACCCCAGTGATAGTAAAGGACGAAGAAACGCACAAGTTGTTCGTCGACGTGAGGGAAGCCACTTGACCATCAGAGGGGTTGCCGTCGCTCGCTTGGCTAGTCATGATGCTTCTCGGGTCCAGAGTGAGGGAGGTTTGAGGATCCTCCGTCGCACCGGCATCCGCAGCCGAGGTCGTTGCAGTCGCCGTCTCAGAGGCGGTAGCAGCAGTAGACGACACGGATTCGATCCCCACAGAAGTATCTGTAGCGGTGGCAGCAGCGGAATCGGTAGTAGTAGTGGCCGCGGCGGGGTCGGTGGCAGTGGCAGCAACGGAATCGGTTCCAATTGACTCAGTGCCGGTCACAGTGACGGTGGACTACAGTGCGACCCGTCAGCCATTTAGTCTTAAATGGAACCGCATGAATGAACATACCGCAAGAGTCTCCTGCACGACATCGGACGTGACGGTGACGATCTGGGTAAGAATTTCGGTTGTCTTGACCACCTCTTGACCCTGTTCGGTGACAGTTGCGGTTACAGTGATTGGCCTGTCGAGCGTCTCGGTGGAGATAATAGTGGTCGGACTGGCTGTGGCCTAATGGAGCATAGGAACGGGGATTAGTTGAGTTCTGAAGCATAGTTGATCACCGAAATACATACCGTAACGGTCGCGATTTCAGTAGAGGTAATGGTGGTCTGCAATGGAGAACGAATTGAGATTTAATCCATAGTAATGGGAGACCGAACAGCTTACCACAGCGGTACTGGTGACGACGACCTGGTTATTCTTAGTCTTGGTGATGACCGTGAAGATTGGCTTGATGTGCTTAATCGTCCGGGTAACGGTGACGATCTTTCCTCCATTGCCCTTGTTGCCTCCCTTGCCACCCTTGGTATTGTTGTTCGTCTTGCCGTTGTTGTTGCTGGCTTTGGTGGTGGTGGCTGGCGCGGTGGTGATGGTGGTGACAGCTTTAGTGCCGGCCTTGGTGGTCGCAGCCTTGGTGGTGGTCGCAGCCTTAGTGGTCACCGCAGCCTTGGTCGTCACAGCAGCCTTGGTGGTGGTAGCAGCCTTGGTGGTGGTGGTAGCCTTGGTGGTCGCAGCAGCCTTGGTGGTGGTAGCAGCCTTGGTGGTGGTGGTAGCCTTGGTGGTCGCAGCAGCCTTGGTGGTGGTAGCCTTGGTGGTGGTAGCAGCCTTGGTGGTGGTAGCAGTCTTAGTGGTGGTGGCCTTGATGGTAGCAGCATTGTTGCCTCCGACAGTCACGAAGACGGTTTGGACGTCGTGAACGGTGACGGTTGAACCAGCGGCGCATGCTGTGGCCGTGTCCAAGACAGCCGCTGCCTGGTGCTGGGAGAATTCAGTCAGCGCAGACACTTGCGCGAGTAGGAGCGCTAAAAATACTCACATGGGGAGCTGCACGCATGCCAGTAGCCGAAAGGAGAGCGAACGCCACGGCGGTAACGGTAGACGAAGACAACTTCATTGTTTTTTCTCAAGAATGGATCGTTGATTTTGGGCGTTTCACGAATTTAGAGCCAAAACTCGCCGGGAGCTGCTGGATGAACTTGCTTTGCGCTTTGGACAGTTGATAATGAAAAAAGGGAACAAGCGGCCACCGGTGTCGCAGCAGTGAAAAACTGAGGTTTGAACAATAAAGAAGAAGTGACCTGCGCACAGCGAGGTTACTTCAAGAGAAAAAAATAAAGAGAAAGAAGGAAAGAAAAGGCGTAAAGCCAAGAGAGCGTGAAGAGGGGCGAAGACCAAGCAGGAGGGAGATACCTGAGGGGGAAGAAGAGAGGTGCCTATCAAATGGATGCTCTCTTTTGTAGGGTCGGCGTTGGCAAACGGCCGTCATCGGCACAGTGTGTTAGGAGGCTTCGTTCCGACGGTTTCGATGGTGGGCAGCAACGACCACAACAAGTGCCTGACGTTGCCAAGGTATATGGAAGAGGAGGTGGATAGAAGGCTGACTAAGCAGAGCGAAACAAACGAACGGCCCCATATGGCCGTTCGGCAGAAGCAATTGTCTCGATGATCTCCAGGTCGTTACCGATGATGGGTACGTGTACACAGAAATATCATCGTCGGCGCGGTTCGGCAGCGTTGGCATCAAGACAGCCGAAAGCGAGGGGAATCGAGGATTCCTGGGACTTGGACGAGTCGCCCTAGCGATCGAACCTCTGCTTCAGATAGTTAGATGCGCATATATGAGAGTGTACTCAAGCATGGTACAACAACATGACATGAGAGACTTGGAGCATCCATTTTCCGGTGGGCGCTCGGGCAGAGATACGGAGAGTGAATACCGCCGACGGAAACCTGGCTTCGAATTCCCACGCGACGGAGAACCGACCAATCGGAACGGAAACCAGGCGAAGAAGCTTGATATTCCTGACGCAGATCCTCTGCGCCTCTTCCAGTAGTCTTCAACAGAATGCTTGTTAGGTTTGATCTCATTGTTTTTCATCGAGATAGCTGTTCAGAACTCCCATTCGGGAAACGTGGTCAGCGATAGCATCCGGTCCATCGAAGCCCCGGAGATATTCACGCCGACCAGAGAGAGAAAGGCTCGAGGGAGACCGTGGCATCGTCCCCCTCAGAGTATCTCACAGCTATGAATTATCCCCTTTGGTTGCTACCGGGATTTAGATGTATGGGGCCTTGTATCGGTGCTCCTTTGCCGTTGTTGAGACGGACGTGTCGTCCCGCTTATCGGTCCGGGATCTGCGAGGACCAAGTGTTGTAGAGCTAAAAGAAGCTACCACCTAACGGAATCATAAGGTGCGCTCTCAGCACAGTGTATGTGGAAAAGGAAAGAGGTTAGTGTTAGCAGGATTGGCCATCCCATCAGCACATCCGTCCCTTCGCCTTCAGCCCGGTCCCGGTACTACAATAGATAGAAATCACATCTTCTGATTATGCGAGAGAGGTGAAATATGTCTTGATGATTTGCGAGATCTTACATGCGAGCTGACCTGCCCATCAGTGTATTTATCCTGATTTGATTTAACCTGGTTAGCCCTGCCCTCGATGTTGGGAGGCGTGTAGAACGGCACTTGGCACCTCCTTATCACCGACCAGTCTTATGTGCCACCCCAATACCACGCTACCCCTCAGAAACGAGATCCATCTGGTCAACTCCGCGCTTCGATCCTGCCAACAAGAAACCCAGCTTAAGGCCTTTCGGATGAAGTCTGCCGAGCCAGTGACTTTGAGCGAATGCTCGTACATGCGCGTAATAGAATGTTATGTCGATACACGGCCCGGATGAGTCCTGAGAATGCCCAGCGCAAGGCGATGGCAGTGAAGATGATGCAGAGTCATTACAGCCATGTAATGTCCGGGCTGAGAACCAGTATCTTAGCGTCACGGTCGTGTATGCCTAACTGTAAACGCGCAAAAACCTGTGCATCTAGCAACTAAGCATGATGCACATAACCTAGGAGAACTGGCTCTGACTAAACTTGATTCGGCTCCCCGGGCGTCGTCGGCGGAAAGGACGCGGTCGTTGGTGAGTCGCGATGACTATCGGGTGTCCGCAACCTCACGCGTGCAATTCGAGAACAAAGCGCCACTAATATTGACCAGATATGCTCAATGGAAGATGTGTTGAAGCCTTTCCGCGTATTAGGCACGTAATTGATGTCTACTGCAAATTCTCGGAGGCGCCTTTGTTGCCTAGACGGTCGTCGCGCTAGTGCCACGGAGCTCCATTTGTGGAAACGATCGACCCTGATGTTCCGGATTTCCGCCGCCTTTTCTAGACCGACGAAGGAATCGACTCTGAGCCCTCAGACTCAGTGGAATGGTCGACGAGGACTCTAGGGAGATGGCTCATGGATATTTCTTTTCTAGAGGAGGACCTCTGGATTATCGGCTGCGCGTCTGGAGGGAACGGTCTGCATGGAATATGCTGTGTCCATAACAATCTGACGCTGTCCACTCTATTACGACCAAGATTACGATGGAATATTCGATGTATATCGAGTGCAGGGGAATGGAGAGACTCTAAGCGAGTGTCGACATGAGTAATGCTTAAAATGTCCCTTTGTGGATCGTTGTCAAATGGCCGTTGATTGCCGGTCCCTGAGTAGTTTGTGTGAAACTGGGTCCACGCCGACCTTTTGCCCTGCCTCACTCTCCCATTCCCTTCCCTCCCATCCTCGCAGTCACTCCCTGCACAACATCCTCCAAAGCGGTCTACAGCCAGCACTGGCAATCGGACTCGACGACGATGCCCTCCTCAGTATCATCGTCCAGCACGCAATCTCAACCGCGGTCTCACGTATCTAAACTGTCGCAGTCTCACCACCCCGACATCTCCAGACCAGCTACTCCGCTTACCAACGGCACCGGAAAGCCCAATGGCCACCGCGACGCATCGACGCCGTCGAGCACGACAAGGTATGAGTCTTCGATCATTCGGCTCGACGCTGTCTGCGTCCCCTGTGGTCCCCCCAAACTGCGTTTCGTGTTGTTCGGTCTTGGCTGAAATACCTCACTTGCGCGCCTCAGGAAACCGTCGGACCAACGCCAACTTGTCGCAGACAGGCTCTCTGTAAGTCTCGCTCGATGCTGAGACAGTCTCAAGATTGTCGGAAGCTCTCCCGATGCTGACCTATGGGATCCTTCTTTCCACTTCGCTCATTCCCGCGTGCTTCTCCCATCATGTGCGACGTCGCCGCGCATACCTGACAATAACTCCTCCTTCCCCTCACTTCTCGCTAAAAATCCCACCCGGGACTCCAGATCTTGAATAGCATTCTTCAACCACTTCCGCCAACGTTGCCACCCTCGCCGCCACTATCTCCCAAGAGGCTGAAACGCAAGTCTCTGGAAGATGAGGACGTCCCAAGCCTCGGACTTGGGGAATCCGGTGTCAAGCGAGCACGCGTTAGCGCCGAGACATCGCCACCCTCACATTCCAGACATTCCTCTTCTTCCACTCCCGCCCAAATCTCCGATCCCCGACCAGTGTCCCCGAATAACGCGAATGCCGCTTCCTCGCAATCGGCGGTCAAGAAAGAGGAGGGCGAACTAGAGGAGTCCCCCTCCGTATCTCGGGTGGCGTCCTTCTCATCCCGAGCCAATGGCGTCAACGTCCACCGGCAGCCACGGCCCCGAAGGACAATTGATCCGTCAGCGTTTGGCAAATTATCTGAATTGTACCAGACGAACGCGAAGCAGCTCAAGCGTTCAGCCACCAAGCGGAGGTCGCCGACCGGCAACACGCCTCAGGGGATCGAATTTATCGCCTCGCTCGAGGACACGGATTCAATTCTCCATTTTGCCTACAGCTTTTGGGCAATGGGCCAACAGCACGGCCGGGGAAGCAGCAGTCAATTGCTCAAGATATGGGAATCCATCCAAGATTACATTTCATTTGTTAACCGTGCCTGGGAAAAACTCCTCTCTGTCGCTCCCGACGCGGATCGGAAAGGGAGAATTAAGATGGTCATGGCGCTTCTGTGGGTATTACCATCATTATCCGTCCGCTTTATTGCTCTTCTGCTTCCATCGGAATATTGTTCTCACAATTCCACCGTGGGGCTCTTGACTTCAGGAATCTCATCCGATATTCTGCCTGGTACCAAGTCTACAAGCTGCACTCGAACCGCTTGAGACAAGCCAATGAAACCATCAATGCCAATGCCAATAGTCCCGGAAATAGAAATTCGGCGTCTCCTCCAGGCTTCCAACCGACGCCACCCTACACAACAGCGCCAATGCCGCCACCGGCGCAGAACACGGCCCCTTCACCGGCGTCGTCGTCTCCACCTGGTGGGCAATCCAATAGCCACCGCGGTCAGCACGCGGGATCGGTTGGACAATCACCACAACATCATAGTCCATCGGGTCCGACGGTCTCTGTTCCCGTCGACGTCTTGACTATGCAGTCCCGAATGCTTCATGCTCAAGACCAAATGATGCGAGCTCAAACTCATTACTCAGCGGAGCTTACACTCTTCAACATACATCGACTGTTCCCCAAGGCGTACGAAGTCTGCGTTGGCAACGCTCCGAACAACTACACCCCTCTCACACCAGGCAGACGGGAAGATTACCACTCGGTTGACCCGGAAGCGTGTGGCAAGGGGGAAGGTGACTGGGCATGGCCTCCTGTCTCTGGAGACGACGTCGTCCACGCTGTGGGATTCGGCCGAAGCATCTTACGGGAGTTTGGCGAGCATTACGGAGGTTACAAGGGCCTTGAAGGTACTACCAAGTAATCGCAAAAAGAACATGCTTGAACCATGCCTTTCGACCCCGCGTCACCCATCTCCAACCCACAGCCATTTGAATCCGTCTATTGCCTCACTTTTTCACTGCTCTATGCAACCATCGATTTTCCCCATTCCACCTCGTCCCCGTCATTGAACCACCACCACTACCTACCCTTCATTCCTGCTCTCTGTACATATTCGTTTTCGGATTTAGGTCCTCTCCTCTTACTTTGTTATCTCATGTCGCCCTTCACTAGCTCTCTATCTGCCTCTCTCTTCCATTGTTCTATCTGTTCTAGGTTATTCGTTCCTCGTCCCATTATTTTCTATCCAGCATCCACCACCGCCGATCGTGCTCACTTCCCTCCCTTTTTTCCCCCTTCTCCCGCTTCGCCGCTCTCTCTTTGTATTAGTTGTAATCGAATTTTACTTAAAAGATTCTTGATTGTCTCAAATCGACGGAACTCCGGAGCTCGCAATCGACGTTCCGGGCGGGCTGATGATGATCAGGTGTCCAAAGAGAGTTGATGTATTGGATGATAAATTAAGTTGTATGTGCGTAAGGTGGAGAAAGGTGGTACTAAGTCAAAGGGAAACTCTATTCGCGGGAGCTGATAATGACAAATGAGGTGATGCCGCTTAGACGCGGAGTCTCGCCCCCCTGTACGCCCAGCAGATCAATCGCCACGCAGCTTCCTGAGGCGAGGCCCGTCTCCAGCTGCAACTGATTTGCTGAGCTTATCGTATCAGTTGGGGTAGATAGGCGCGTGTCATGGTGAGGTGGAGTTCGCTGGTGGAACGTGATCGCTGTGCCAAAATCGAGAACTCGTCGCTGGTTGGCCTATTGATCTTCTGATCAGGTTGATGTTGGAAGAGAGAGACGAAAACTATGGTAAAGCGGGGATGTCAGCCAAGTGTCATCTCGAGAAGTAACGAGAAGGGTAAAAGAAGGGTTGTTCTGGACAGCCTCAACTCACGCCGTTGCCAACAAAGACCTCCGCTTTCTCCCCTATGAGCATGTCGGCGGCGACGACAACCTCCATCGAATGGCTTGGCACGGAGAGGTCCCTCGTCGTTACAACTGCTTTCCACGAGCCCGATTCGGACGCGGTCGTTAAGCGCCGCCTCAAGGCGTCCAAGAACCCACTCTTGGCGTTGGTCATGACGTAGACCCTGTCCAACGTCTGACCGGTTTGCTGGTACCATTCGTCTCGGACCAAGTTGATTCGGTCGACGATTTGGTCGAGCGATGGGTAGCAGTGTCGCGTGTAGCTGTCCGCTCGGGGAGATGCCGTTATCCCCGAGGTGGCCGACTGTTGGGCAGGAGGTGGATCGAAAACGTCCGGGTAGTCCGGAAAACTGTTCCACCCGTTGTATTCCGAGTTGTATTTGAATCGGTCTAAGCAGTGTTTGTAGAAATCGCCTCGGCGGATGTGGACGGCCAGAAGGCCTTTGAGAGTTGTGGCGATGACGTCATGGTGTGTGACCGAGGGTGACGGAGACTGGAGGAGAGGAAGGTTTTGATACAGGATGGTGTTTACCAGGGGTGACCAGGTAAGCTGTTTAAGTACTGGAGAAGTGGAAAGGATGTCCCAGGCGGAAAGGAGACGCTTCTCTCCGTAGTCGCTGAACGGGGAGAAGCCCGCGAGCCATGGTCAGCATACCCGCCAGAAGGTTTATCGGACGCCGACGAAAAGAAACGCACAAGAACGTAAACAGACGATCCCCGCTAACCTCGACGCAGGTGTCGTTCATAGCGTGTAACTTCTGGGCCCACCGTTCTATAATGTCTCGGACGGGCGCACCCCATTCGATGCCTAGTTCTCTGCACGTCTGCTGAACATCCACGACGACACGTCTTTCTGGAGGACATACGACCTCCCACCAATCATAAGAGATGGACCGCGGCGGTGGATGTGACGCTGTGCTGGACATCGACCCGTTCTGCGCTCCGGCTTCAAACTCCCAACGATCGTTGCCCGAAATGGGGCCCGAGATGAACGCATTGAGGGGTATCTGAGCCGAGCGAAAGCTCAAATCCAGCTGAGCCACGACGGGAGTAAATGGATTCGTTGACCAAATGTACGGCTGAAAGGCGTAACCCCGATCGGCGAGCAGAGCGATTTGGGCGACCATGATGATGTCCTGCAGCTCGTTGTTCCATCCGTACCCGGTATACGGCACGAACTTGACGTATCGTCTGTAAGATGAAAAGAAAGAAAGAATTATTTTTAGAGATGGATTTAATTAGGGACCGAGCGCTGCGACATCCGCAGTCAAAAGCCACTATGAGGGGTCCTAAACTCACCCATGGCGACCTTCAGGGAACGGAAGGTCCAAATCGTGCTGCGGTAACCGGCGTTCGTACCGCTTGATATCTTGATACGTCGGTACACCCGTCAATTCGTGGATGCATATGCGAAAAGTCACGACGACGGCGAGGGTGGTTGCGAATGCTGTGAGGAGTTTTCGGGCGCGGCGAGAAGACCTTTTTGCTGGTGGCGGCGAAGGACTTCGACGATCATTGGCGTGGAACGGTAGACGCTCGTAGGTATATCTTGATTTTGTAGAAGACGATGAGTAGGTTGAGAAAGCCATTATTGAGGGTGGTGGAGTAAAGTAGAAACGAGTGTGTGGGAGGCGCACGCAGTGCGCAGGAAGGTTGAGCGTGTAGCGGGCGACAGCTTGGCAATGCTGTGTCTTCTATCTATGGTGGAGCGAACTGTTGGTTGGGATGACGGGGATGAGGCCGTTAAGTCCCATGGTTTTTGAAATGTGACGTCGCTGGTTGCATCCGATTGTTGCCCAATGCTATTGCAGGGGGCGTCGGAGAGAATGACGAAACGGAGATGAGCTGTGTCGAGGGTACACAAGCGGACAAACATCCTTCACATCACTCACCACCACCGTCACATTCCAGCGAACCAAGCCTCGCAAGACAAACCCACGAAGCGAACATGCACGTCGTCGACCTGGAACTCTTAAACATGATACATTAACGAAAACCGAATCAAAAAACAACGAGGTGATATAGAGAGCATACGAGGTATGAGAGCGAGAGTGGTATATCCGAGAACAGAGCCGGGGATATAGAGTCGAGTCAAGCAAGAAAGTCGTCAGTACGTTTACGGTACACTGTAGGAATAATATACGACGGAGCGAGGGTAAAAAAAAAAGTCAGTTGAGTACAGCATCTGGGAATATACCACCAGAACCATAAATCCGCAGAAGAGGGTGAAGTGAGGCGAAACAAGTGTCGAGCATGACGAACCCAAGGAGCACAGAGAAGGACGAAAGAAAAAAAGATGGTACAAAGATGAACTGTGTGTTGTGATGGGAGATGGATATGCAGGGAGGCACGGGCGGAGGACCGAGGCGGGGAGAAAAAATGAGGGGGGTACTGCCAAGGTACGTCATGCTTGAAACGTCCAAGGAGCTCGATCATAAAATCCCCGCGCTCTTGAGGTTCGCCATCAACAGAATTTCTTGCACCGAGTCCATGATCACTGCGAAAGGGAACGGTTGGGGTCAGCTCTTCCCTAGGTCGGGATCCCAAACAATCCGCCTTACTTTGGATTTGCCTGCTGTCCGTAGCGCAAGTCAAGAAGCTATGAATCTTGCTCGGATCTTCTCCACGATACACGCTCAGGAATTTCTGTTTAAGGAATTCGCAGGCCGCCGGGTAGTCGTCGTTGCCGCCGTCGTAGTCGGGGAAGAAGTTGGATAACGGTGATCGGGGTAATTTTTCGGCGAAGAGGTCGATTTTGTTGAAGAAGACGATCTACGGATTCCAGACGAGAGATAAAGTGAGCAACGAATCGAAGGATGGGGGTTGATGGGGAGGGACGTACGATCTGCGTGTTGACGAACCACCGCGAGTTGGATATCGAGTCGAACAATGTAAGAGCCTCGGTCATACGGTTCTGTGAAACGAAGAACGCTAGTGGTAAGCCTCTAAGCCACTGTAAATAGCACATCCTCGAGCGACGCACCACATCCTCCGCCTCATAAAGCCTTTGATCGTACTCGCTCAACGAAACCAAAAAGACCAGCGCGTTCACTCCATCGAAGCAGTTGATCCACTTCTTCCGCTCGCTCCGCTGCCCTCCAACATCAAACACCCGATAGTGAGTCTCCCCAACCTTGAACACGTTTTCGACTATTCCGGTGGTCTTGACCCGCGAACGTAATATATCCTGATCCGTTGGTAAATAGCCTGGCGTGGACATGCGTTCGAGGGCGTGGAAGAAGCTGAATTGTTAGATAGATAGGCCCAAGGGTCAGTTAAGCGCTCTTGTGAGGAACCCGGGCGAGAAGGAGCGAATAGAAGAATGGGAAGGAGGAGGGGCGCGCAACGAGGCTCGGACCGGGAAGAGGGGGGAAACGCCGTGACCACCGAGCTTCCTCCTCCCCTCCTGTCCCGTCCCTCTTGCCGATTCCGGCAGCCCGCCGGAATCGATGTGCGCTTCAAGCCGAAAAAAGCAGGTTCCACCACCACTCACTAGCTTGCGGAGTCGTTCAACTGGTACTCCCTACTCCGATTCACAACCGCTCGCACGCCGGGGTCGTACCAGAGCCCCCTCAGGGCCTCGCTGATCTCCCGCGGCAGGTAGTCTTGCGTGATGGTCATGTTCGGGTTCAGGCCTAGGATGAGCTCTTTCCGAGATTCGTTGCCCGGTTGGATGGGGACGTTCAAGTGAGGCATGGCTTGTAAAACGGAGCGCATGGACGCGACGGTGATGCTGAAGATGTCATTTCGGTGGAGTTTCCGCTCGCGATCGTTGTAGCCGCCCTCAAAGTTGAGTTTGAGCTGTTTTAGGATGGTGGTCTGAAATGGTAAGGGGGAGAGAGGAGCGCTTTCAGTCAGCACTTCTGTTATCGAAAAGGCTCCACCTCCTCACCTTTCCAGAATCTCCTGCTCCAAGTAATAGCATCTTGACTTCCTGTAAACCTTGCTTGTTCTTGCCTCCTCGCGGGGGGAAGCCATCCGAGCTGGTCTTGGCTATTCACAATGAAAAAATTGCGCCGGGTAGATCCATCAGTGACGTTTGCTCCTTTTTTGAAGTGTGTCCAGTTACCTAACGAGTCCTGGTGCTGTTCTGCGCGGTCCTCCCTCACTGCTCTTGATTCCATGCAACCCATAATTGCTGATTATCGCTTGTAGGTTTTTGATCGTTGACGGGTCCGGTGGTGGCGTGAACTAGGGGGGGTGGGTGAACGAGAGGGAGGGGGGGGAGCGGAAGAAAGTGAGGGAAGAGATGCGGCCGGAGTCAGTCTTATGAGGGTTTCGTGGATGGAATGTTTGGGTGGTCGTCAACCCTCTCCCTGTCCCGCGCGTCAAGCCACAAAACACGCTGTTTCTCTTAAAGTGAAAAAAAAGTGCTTCGAAACCGGCCAGGGTCCCTCTTCTGCTTCGCCTCCGACACTCTAATAAAATAATTTTTCCCCTCCTTGTATTCAGTCTACAAACACAAACAATCACACACACTAAACTCTTTTCCCTCCTGGGAGACGACTTCCAAATCGGGATACTGATATATTAGCCCCCTTCCCTGCGGCGGCAACCCCAACGTCCCCTGCCTGACCTCCTCGCCATTCGTCACACAGACCATTGCGTCAGCGTCCTTCTCGCTTGCTCCTCCAACGCCAACATTACACGGCCATACGGTTGTATTAAGGCCGCGACGTCGCGCGAAATTTTAAGGCTAGTGTAACGTGGGGTTAAACTTGCTTGGGAAGGGAGCCAGGGTCTTCGAGTCGCGCGGCTGCACAACTTACTGAAATCGCAGCGAGCACACACACGTTCGACATCGCCCCGTTTTCAGAATGTAGAGTAGCTTGCAAGCCGGCATTAAAGCCAAGAGGCCGATCCAATAGTCGCCGGAACCGGCATTCGCGCAGATTTGTTCAGCAATGAACGTGTATTATAGGAGCCAGGGATACCAATTACTAGGGGAGAGGGGCAAGCAGCCAAGGGAGATATTAGTCGGAGAGATACGGGACTATTAAGCAAGCAGATAGTAGGGAACAATGACGGAAACCGAATGGAACGTATATATCGTATGGACACTTTAACTGAGGGGCTATCTATTAATAATCCTAAGGGCATCCAAATCAGCCAAGGAAAGTGAAGAATGGTGAATCGCTCACCGCCACCGGATATAGGAAGTTCAACGGAGGTGCTGAGGACGGACAGAGAAAAGCAAGATGAACAAGGCAACCGAGAGATGGAGAGGAACGAGGACGATTAAGCCGAAGGAGGGATAAACGTGAAGGCCGAGGAAGCAGAAGAGGAGGACGAAGTGTAAAGAGCGCCGAAAATGCCCTGGGTGGACGAGGTGGAGGGGCCAGGAGTGGTGGTGGTGCGCTCGAAGACGGCGGGTTCTGGGAAGTTAGTCTGTTCCCATGTCATGGTGCCTTGAATATACCTGGATGCCGCAAGTAATTAGTGCGATTCCTGAGGGAGTTCAACGGATACTCACTGGGACCATTCACCCTTGTTCATCTCGAGACCCCACTCCTTCCAATGCTCCGCAAACCAGTGGGCAACAAAATCCCACCAAGCTGGTGATCCCGATTTCTTCTTGCCACGTCGAGATGTTGGGGCGGAGCCAGAGCCGGTGCGTCTTCGCTTCCGAGGACGACCTGCATTGTCATCTTCATCGCTGAGATAGCCATCGTCGCGTTCATCGTCCTCGTCAATTTCGGTAGAAATGATATTGAGGTTTTCGAACGCAAGCCGGCGCTAGACAAGGAAGAGCCTCATGAGTATGTAGTACAACATGAAGTTAAACACGTACGTAAATTGCGAACTGAATGCGCAATCGATCGGAGTCGCGGTCCGCCGGATTGCGGAACCAGTCTCCCTGTCCAATTCGGAACAGGAACTGGCTGAGGGAGCATCGTGTTTTGCCGCCTTTAATGCTGTGCAGGATCTGGAAGGCCCGGTATGTCAGTACTTTGACAGAGGTGCATGTTTAGGTTGGAGTGACCTCCCTCGCGACGGAAGCTGTTTCTATATGTCGAGCACGTCCGTTTAACGAAGGTCGTGAGCTTCTTTCTGTTGGCGTCACTGAGATTCACAAGGCCGAGGGAGAGGGCTTCGGCATTGACAATAGTCTAAAGAAGGGCGGTTCCATCAGTAAGTAAGGACAGAGTCAGATGGCAGAACTCACGAGGACACTGAGATACATGTCGCTATACGAGGACCGGCCTTTTTGCACCATAACGTCCTTGACAATGCTGGCGAGGTTGGTCTATTGGGTAAGAATTAGTAAGAGGACAAGCCAGATGGAGATAATCGAACCTTTTGCATAGGACTCAGTTCGAACGAAGTCTCGAGACGAGCGGCAAGCTGGTTGATTAGTGTGGTCAGTCGATCCAATTGCGAGTTGTAATTTGAAATTCGGTTCAAAGTCGCGATCTGCTGGGCATAGCACAATAGAAATGCCCGTAGATGTGTGGGCGGCATCCCATCACAGTGCTACAGAAAGGGAACAAAACTTGAGTATTGTGATGAACAAGAGTAGCGGTGACATCACCTGGAAGAAGAAATGGAAGTCGGCTCGCTGACTTGGATCCATTCCGATACTTGTTGCAAGAAGATCAACAAACTCCGCATTGGGAACGGAAGGTGAGGCTCCCACAGGAGGGGCTTGAGCTGGGTTCGGAGCTTGTACTGGGCCGCAAGCTTGAACATGGTTCCACGGGTCGATTACCAACCCAGGTAGATGGGGTGCCAGGCTCGGAGATGGGGAGGAGGGTGGGGGAGAAGTCCGAGAGGACAGAGGAAGAGGACAGACAGGGGCTGCTGGTGTTGACTGCTGGAGATTATGATTCGGAGATGCGTGGATGTTGAGAGGACGAAGGGTGAACGAGCGATTGGAGGGATTGGTATCAGGATTGGCAGGCAAAAAGGGAATGGCAGAGGCAGAGCGAGGAGTACTAAAGGAAGGTGGATTGAAGGTTCTAAGTGGAGGAAGTGAGGTATTGGTAAACGAGGGGAATTCCATCCTAGCAAAGAGTGGCTATTAGGTAGTGACTATCGGACGATTGGGAAGTTGAATGCTAATGACATACCAGCAAAAGGAACCCTCTTTTAAAGGCCACCTTCCGTGGCATAGTTACACGCATGATCTACATTGCGGATCAAAGACTCCGTTGCCGGACAAGGCTGTGAAGCTTCTTCGAAGGTTTTGAAAAGGCAAAATAGTATTCGGACCGTTTACCAGACTGGGATTCATTTGGATAAGAGTTAAAGCATGAGGATGGGGAGCCTTTTTTGGGGTTGATGGCCGAAATGAGGAGGTCGTGGTTCGAAAAACGAGATGCTGCCGTCGACAAACAACGTCAAGCAGACTCCCCGCCACCACCCCTTACCTGATTCTGCAACTCATGAAGTCGACGAGGCAGCCTCAGTGATAGACTTGACTCTCTTCCATGAATTGATGGTGATAGTGCTCGGTTTGATGGGCCTCCTGGATCTGGTGTGGGGGAATCCTCCATGGCTGCCGAGGCTGCTGCACGCCGAGCCCGTTCAGCTTTGATTGCCTTAACACACCCTTCGGTAACGGCAACTTCACGGTCAAGAGCTGCCGGTACTTTTCTGTATGGTTGGATGTGAGCTGCATTCCGCATTTGCGCCATGTTGAGAACGAGATCTCCAGGTTTACGATGTTTGACCTTTGGCTGGGTCTGACCAAGGAGATGCTCGCGTTCTTGATAAAGTTCCTCACGAGCACTGCAGTCACATGCATTTCCAAGACAGTGGTGCTGCATGTTGACTAAACAAGTAATTTCCTGGTGAAGATACAATGAATTAGACTCTTGTCTGGCAACGGACCGCATACCCGTCTAAGCTGCAATCTCCCTTGATATACTCACTTCGGGAGAAAAGACACGTAATGGAGAGTCTTTTGTTTTCTTGAACCTTGGCATGTAGTAGTCAGGTGAAGTCTCAACCGGACTTGGCAGTCGCAAAGTTACTATGTCGGCGATGTCGATGATGTCATTCTGGGAACCTTTCACTCGAAGAATCTCCTCCACTTGACCGATAGAGCTCCCGTATGCGGTGGTAGTCGCAAGTACCCAATCTCCTGCAGTGCAAGTATCGCCACCCCTTAATGTCATATCGGCTGCCGTCCTGAAGGTTAAGGTAGATGGCACCATATTCGGAGGGTACGGCAAAGGCTGTCCTGCCCTCCCTGCAACGGTTTTTTCCCATGGCAAGTGTGAAATCTTCACGTTAAGGTTTGTTAGTCCTAATGAAGGATGTGGTATGTTTATTAGGTGTGGCCAAGGATGAAATGAGAAGCGTACACGGACACCCACCATGAGTTAGCCTTGGCTTATTCACAAAGCCAATGTAGCTGGACACGATGGGCTCATGTTTGAGATCAAGAGCAAGTCGTCCCGGTGTTCTAAAGACCACTTTGATATCTTGTGGTTCCGTGCCGTCTGCACCCGCAACATGTTTGCTCAGTGTCGGCTCTCCATGTTGATAACCACCTTCAACCGTTGAGATATCAACGGGAAAAGCTCCCCCGCTCATTAGATGGCGCACCCGACTTTCTTGTGCAAATGCCCGCGCGATATCTCGCGACGGAGCTTGGCGATTAGAGTGGACACTCTTGCTGCGGATTATTGCGTTGAAAGACTCGAAAGCCTCCGTCGCGAAGATCCCGGCCGGTCCGAAGTCTAGGATATGATCCGGAAGGTGAAGGATGAGATGGAACTTGGGTTTATTAAACCAACGAGGAGTCCAACGGGCAGTAGAAATGAGGAGGCGGTCTATTGCAGCAGTCAACTGCCCCTAGCATCGATATTCCCACATGTAGGTGTTAGAGCCTAAATGGTGCTTTGGGAGATGTGAGGCCCGACTTACGATATATTCTTCCTTATTCGCAATCGCCGGCTGCCAAACCAAGGGAACCAGTGCGGAAAGAGCCTGCCACGAGGCTAAGCACTCTTCGGGGAGCCCTAGGTCGGCAAGAACAAAGGGGGCGACTTGAGAGATGGCCCGAAAGTCTCGTCCAGTAAGAGAATTTGCATATTGAACAAGAGTCTTCCCTGAAAGCCTTGGGATGTTTAGGCCGGACACATCAAATGATGATAGGCGGGTTTGAAGAGTCGCCCTTTGAGTAGTACTGAGCCGAGAGACCGCATCGCGCCAGAAATATTTGACAAAGCCGAGAAGAACAACATGAAGAATTTCGATGGGTGTATCAGAATGAGGGTCAAAGCCTAGTATCCAACTTGTGACTAATCCGTCTTCCTTGCGACTCGAACCGGTACTGACTCACCTTGAAGTTGCCAAATAGGACTTTCTGTATCTTCCGGTAATTGAGCAATTGCAGCATCAAGACAGGCCTCAGCATTCGTTCCTCGTCTCCCCTGCTGTGCTGCATAAAGTCGATCAAGAAAGAAATCTTGAAATGTGTCCTTCACGCCGTGACGAGTTTTCTCTCGGTTTGCTGCCGCCTTTCCGCCAACCCGGAGTGAATGATCCATAATCTCATTGAGAATATTCTTTGTATCTTGCTTGGATCGACGTTCTCCGATCTAAATCCCTGTCATTAGATAACCAGAAAACACGAGATGTCGCGAAGGGAAGGAGTCGGGGAAACAACCCACTTGGAGAAACCGCAAAACCCGGTCCTTCATCGCCTCCAGCGTCTCCAACACCTTTTTCCTCCCCTTTCCCCCTTGCTTTGATCCAACGGAGCTGGCATCATCGTCCACAGCTGCAGCATAGCCCTCATCTCCGCTCTCCTCATCATCATCATCGGCGACACCTGCCCCTTTGCTAACTTTGCAGATGCGACAGAAGAGCTTTGCCATCATTCCCCTATGACAAGCAAACTCGCTCTGCATCGGGTTATCACCAAGCATGGCTAAAATCGCTGGGAACACGAGAGCTAAGTTCTTATGCTCAATATCGTACACCCAAGTCCCTTGGTCCTGGAGTTTGCTAAAATGAGTGAAGTCAGAAACGGGTCTAGTGAGATGAGTGAACAGACTTACTTGACTTGTTCTGCAATTCCACCTAGCATTTCAAGCGGAGGGGCGATATTTGATGTGGAGAGGAAGTGTACATGGAAATCGTGCTGTACTAAATCGGAAGGAAGGCCCGCAGCGGTAAAAAGGAATGAATTGTGCTTGTTCCATCGTTTTGAGACATTGCCGGATGTATCATCACAGTATAACCAGATCATGAATGAAAGCACACGATGACCTTTTGCCAGAGTCCGCCAACGATTTTCTGATGGACGATACCATGCTTCAATAGTAGAGCCTGGCTGACGCTCGATACCTGTAGGAACATTGGTAATTAATAAGCAACTATCTGTGCTCTGCATCGAACAGCCGCCGAAAGTATATCCCTACCTTGGATCGCATCTGGCGATGGAAGCGCTCTCCACAGATGGCTTGCACGGAAATCAGGGAGAGAGAGAGCAAGCTCGGACTCTGATACGATCAGACGATCCCAATCTCGCACTACCCACCCCTGTCTATCGCCAGAGAGCTCGAGCCTGTATGCATCCGCATAAAATGCTCCTCTCCGCATGAACCATCGGATTGGCATACATGCCCTCCCATCCTTCAGAAGCGTCGGTTCCCAAATGTAGAAGTCCTTCTCAGAGGGCCCTTTCCCCGTCCGGATCATGGGTGTTAGCAGGTCCGGGTCGAGTTTATGACGCCACCGACGACCATGCCATGCCTGTTCTAGCTTTGGGCCGACATCTTCCGGGTAAAAGTGTAAATATTTGCGCACGACAGGATTTGACATTTCCTTCAATACACAGGTTCAATTTTTGCCGCAGTTGAGAATTTGTTACACGAGTGGAGAATGATGAGATGTGTGACCCACCTGCCCAATAAGGCTGCCTAGATCATTAGCGTAGTATGTGTGACCAAGCGCGCCGGAGTATTTAATGGTGCCGATACCGCAAAGTTTCTGCAGGGATACCTGGAAGTTCTTCATAGCCCGTACAGATGGCAGATTGTTGACGCCGTTCATACGGAGCAGCCAAAGAAGTAGATCTAATTGCCTTTCGGAAAAGGCCGATCGAGGTAGGTGCATCAAAATGTCAAGCGTACAAGACTAGATCATCAGGTGTGAGAATCCATTATCAAGGACCGCAAAAGGGAGAGGTTCTAGCTCACGAGCTTGTCGCTCCAAGGGAACCAATCATTTATATTTGAGGGGGGCTGCTCTATGCGGACATTCGAGAGGTTAGTGACCTGAATACACTCGCCGATCTAGGACGGTTGTTGCATTGCAATTAGATACTCACCAGGCTGGCCAAAGCGGTCACTAAGAGGAGGTTCAACTTCATCGTCACTTCTTTCGCACTCTCCTTCATCGGACTCCTCATCCAGGTGGATTTCTCCGTCGAGCATCCTCTTAAGCCCCGTCGCTATGCTCAAAATCTCCGCCTGTGTGGACGGGAGATCCAAGGTCAAGCGCTCTTCTCGGCCTCCTAGTGTGCTTTTCAACGACTCGTAGACTGAAGTATCCTCGGCAACGGTAGGCTCAGACGGATCACTCAATGGAGGGTTTGGTTGGTACGACTCGGAGCCAGAGTCCACATCCAATTGTTCAGAAATGGGATATTGCCGGAGACGACTCGCTGCTCGCTGTTGAACACCCTGAACAACCGATCGAAGCATGGGGCCGATGTACTGCTCTGATGTCGTCTTATCGGTTTCCCTCGCCACTGCCACCTGATGCGCCTTTGACTTGAGATGTCTTCCACGGTTCTTTTTGCCAAACCATATATGGTCCTGACAGAGACCGCATCTTGACTTTCCATCATTTGGAGTCCCAGGCTCCCCGTCTATCCACACTGAATAGAATTCACCGCCGAAGCCAGAGTGACTCAGTCGCATTCTGGTGCAGTTTAGTTGTGGGAGGCTCACTCTCAGTAATAACATCAGGATTAGTGGTGGGTGGTGTAAACATTAAATAGACTAAGCAATAACGATTATCTCTAATGACACGTTGAACGAGAGGGTGGGCGGTGAGGAAAGGGGTGAGAGGTTGCTGTGACCGGGCGGAGATTAGCGGAGGAGATATTTTTGAAGGGTGACGCGTGTTGCCCCGTTGCGGCGGCTTCACCTCGCCATTTCTGAAAGCCGCGCTAGCCCCCCGCCTTACGAATCCCGGTCTTTCGCGAATTTACGCGAAAAACGCATTTCCCGACCCGCTTTTCTTCTTTTTAAAACCGGTTGTGCGGACGCTGTACTTTGACGTCTGGCCGTGTATCATCACGCTGCTTCAGTGAAATGGAAGTCTTGCCATCTCTTCAGCCGTATAGTGCTTGCGGAACTCCTCCGGCGCCAGATCCTTCCTGTGAG
>KN823099.1:71501-96127 GCA_000827465.1 Tulasnella calospora MUT 4182
AAAACCAGGAGTCAAGAGCCTATATCACATTTGGAAGGCTTTTGATGTAAATTCCAACGTAGCAGGAGCTTGCGGCGAGATCGCTGCATACAAGGGACGATATTGGTCAGCTCTTCACAACCCACTCGGTATGCGCCGCGTTCTATGGTGAATCGCATTTGCTTACTGCTTCGGCCTCCTTTGATACTAGTGGCTGCTCAAAACTTTGAGTACAAGATGAGCAACATCCTTGACAAACCCTGGGAGAGCATCTGCGGCTACATCAGTGTCCTCCCCGGCGCATTTTCTGCGTACAGGTAGGGATCTGTCAGAGACAACGTGACTCGCTGCTAAACTTTAATCTTTAGGTATATTGCTTTGCAAAACGACCGAAGCGGTGTAGGGCCACTGGCGTCCTACTTTAAGGGGGAGGTGCTCTCTGGCGCGGATGCCGACATCTTCACATCCAATATGTGTATGTCGAATCTTGCGCTCGAATACGTTTATTAGTCACTAAATTCTGCATTTTTGTAGACCTTGCTGAGGATGTAAGCGGTTTAAATTCTTGGTGCATTTCCTCTATCCCTGACCCTTCCGCCTTCCGCAGCGGATTCTATGTTTTGAACTAGTAGCCAAAGCCAAAGCAAGCTGGTATGTGGGACCCCTCATATTTGAAGAAAATAAACTCAGTGTCTTCCTGTTACAGGGTTCTGAAATACGTCCAAAGCGCGGTGGGCGAAACGGATGTACCGGACTCCTTGGCCGAGTTCATCGCACAGCGACGGCGATGGCTTAACGGGTCGCTCTTCGCTGCGACATATGCTTTGGTCCATATGCCCCAGATCGTAAGCACGTCCTCGAAACTACCTAAACAAGGTACTAAGTTTCGTTACCCTCGAAAGCTCCGGTCTGGTCATAGCTCGTTCCGAAAGTGTGTATTAGTCTTCGAGGCACTGTTCAACCTTGTCGCACTCGTCTTCGCTTGGTTCGGAATTGTAAGCATGATCTCGTTTAAAGAGGCCTAAAAGCTAAATACTTTGCGATAGGCAAATTACTATCTTTTCTTCGTGAGCAATTTCGGTTATTGTGACTGGACCGCCTTTTGAAGCTCCGTCGTTCTGGTTAGGTGATTCTTACCAGCGCCATCGAAGATCCTGTGTTCAAAATATCATTCATCCGGTACTTTAACTACGTATTCCACGTGAATTAGTCCACTTGCGTCGGTCAGTTCGTTTTCGCTCACATGCTTGTTTTACAGTTCTCGTACGCAGCTACACTGGCATCGGTATTTGTCCTAGCCATGGGTAACAAACCGAAGGCATCGCAATGGAAATACAAAGTAGTCACTATATTTTTCTCGCTTCTCACTGTTTACATGGTCGGATGTGCTATTGTTTGCACGGTCCGAGCTGCCCAGAACCTGCAAGATCAGCTATTCGTCCGAATGGTCGTCTCGATCGCTTCAACCTATGGAATTTATTTCGCCGCGAGTTTTATGGCGCTCGATCCTTGGCACATGTTCACGAGTTTTATACCATACATCATTCTCTCGCCAATGTATCTCAACGTCCTCACCATCTACGCGTTTTGTAACCTCGATGATGTGAGTCTACGGGATGATTCGTGGCTTCCCCCACTAAGCAACGCGTCCACAGATATCATGGGGTACCAAGGACGACGGGAAGGTCGATGACCTTGGAACAATCAAAGAAGCTGACCCTGGGATGGTGGAATTGGAAATCGTTGCTGAGCCTGGGGACGTCAACACTGCATATCTGGAAGCTCTCAACAACATCAAAACCCGTCGACCGCTTCCAGGAGCCGATTCGAACCGGGCTAAATCCCAAGCTGAGAAGGAACAGGCAACAAAAGATTACTACGCTAACGTGCGAACAAATGTGGGTCCAGTATTCTATCAGGTCCTAAGTCTCCTGTTTGACGAGCTCGTTTCTGGTCAGGTCCTCCTTTCATGGATATTGACGAATGTCAGTTATTTCACATTTTTTGGCGCTCCTTAATGCTTATGCCGATACCTGTACAGGGTCTCCTAATGGTGTTCATACTTAGTGGCGACTCCGTGCAGTCTACTTTCAGTGATACCGCCCAGTCTTCAAAAACTCGCGTATACATGACATTTATCCTTGTCTTCGTTGCTGCAACAAGCTTTGTTGTGAGGATTTCAGTCTCTTTATTGCACCGGTATGCAACTAACCGTCTGATATTAGCGTTTTCTCGGCTCGTCCGTCTATTTCGTCACCCGCATTTTCACACATTGACTAGCATACGTGTACTCGTATCGTGATGTAACGTTATAGCCTGCGTCATATTTCTCTCTTTGCTATCCACGTTGCCCGCAGGAAGATGCTCTGAGTTACTACCGCCTTGCGTCAGCAACACTGAATACGAGGAGCAATAAGGGTGATGGACCCTTGGCATTCACGGCACGTGATCATTCCTGGGTGCGATTTTCACCCCACCAACAGCCCGCAGGATGGACGACGAATTCATCCTGAACATCGACTTAGACTACACAAAGCCGAAGAAAAAGAGTAATTATGCCACAAAATCTGTCGAAACGTCTGTGACTGCCTTCTCTTTGTCAGCTGCTTGCTCATTCTTTTCCAGTCCCTCCGTTGCATCCCCTGTGCGGCAGAAGCAAAGTCGTCCATTACATATAGGTCAAGGTGAACCATCAGGGCCGCCGAGGAAGCGTCAGAGGGTGCTCTCAACTCTCAAGCCCAAGATACCCAAAGTCAGGACCTCAGCCATCTCAGACACACCACAACCAGAGGCTTCGGAGGGCCAAGATAGTGCTCAGACATCAAAACCTGCGGGCCATGTGATCTCATCTCTGTTTACCTCGAACCCGGTCGTGGAACTTCCGCCAGTTCCAATGGCGAGCACGAAAATCCAGGCCCCGAGCAATGCCCCGCTCCGGGATGATTCCACTTTCGAGGGCCTAGGGCTAAATCCGCTTCTAACCTCCCATCTCCGAGACAAGATGAACATCCTCAAACCGACTGCGGTTCAAAGAGCTTCGCTCTCTGCCATCCTTCACCAAAGTCAATCCGATCGCCGCGACTTATTCATCCAGTCGCAGACAGGTTCCGGCAAGACCCTATCCTTCCTGCTTCCAATCATCCATGACCTCCTTCCACTCAGCTCGCTATCGTATATCGACCGATCTATTGGGACGCTGGCCATAATCGTTGCACCTACGAGGGAACTTGCTCAGCAAATCTCCGAAGTTCTAAACACCTTACTTCAAATGCGATTAAGGGAATCCGATCCCGACGCATCTGACGGAGATCTTGGGCCCAGGCTTACCCGTTGGCTCGTTTCTGGGCTTTTGGTCGGCGGAGGCACAAGAACCCACGACAAGGCACGGCTCCGAAAAGGGCTTCCGATTCTGGTTGCCACACCTGGTCGGCTTTTGGATCACTTACAGAACACAGAGTCGTTCAAGGTTGCCAAATGTCGCTGGCTGGTCCTCGACGAGGCCGATCGCTTAATGGAGCTAGGGTTTCGGGAGACTTTGGACGGGATTATCAAGGCTCTCGACGGTCGTCGTAACCTCGCATTGGCAGCAGCTAAAAACGGGGACACGTTCGGCGGAGAAGTTATTGGTGGATGGAATTGGGGACCTAGGAGACAGACCATTCTGTGTTCCGCCACAATACGGGAGGATGTCCAAAAACTAGCAGGCACAGCTCTCCATAACCCGCTCATCATTAAAGGCATTGCCAATGAATCGGCGCCTCCTGTTACAGCTCGTGCTATTCGATCTTCTACCGACAATTCCTCCGCGCCTGAGGAGTCGATTGCTAATTTCATCCCTCCATCCCAGCTCTCCCAGAAATACCTCGTCGTCCCTCTCAAGCTTCGCCTTGTCACACTGCTAGCCCTACTTCGAGCCATTTTAACGCAAGCGCAGCGTTCACCAGCCTCAGGGAACAAAATAATCGTGTTCTTCAGCTGCACTGATTCAGTAGACTTTCATTGGGAACTGTTGAGGGGCGCCGCAATGGATCAGGATGACGAGGAGGAATCCCATCAGTCATCTGGGGAGGATGAGAAAGGCCACGCTGCTCCCGCAAAGATACCTGTGCTAGCCAGGTCAGCATTCCTTCCAAATACGACCATCTTCCGCCTTCATGGGTCGCTCCCGCTCCCGGCTCGTCAAGCCGCAGTCAAAGGATTTTCCATGGCTTCGGCCTCCAAGTCCACGAAACCAACTCCATCCAATTCGAAAACGAAAATCGAGATGTCGATCATCTTCTGCACATCCGTCGCCTCGCGCGGATTAGACCTCCCTCTTGTCAGGGCAGTGGTTCAGTATGACCTGCCCACTGAAGGAGGAGCGACGGAGTATGTGCATCGTGTCGGTCGCACTGCACGAGTTGGGAAGGGTGGAGAGGCGTGGGCTTTCGTTGCTCCAGAAGAGGTTGAATGGGTAAAGTGGGTGGAGGGAGGCGTGCAAGGCGAGAGCTCAACAAAGGGGGATGAACCCGGAGAGTCCACGGCTGGGGCAAAAGCGTCAGCAGGAAAGCTTGTGCCGGTTGACTACGAAAAAATCTTGCTGAGTGGATTTGGCGGAAGTAGCAAAGGGGACGCAGGTCAGAGGGCTACGGATATCCAACTTGCATTCGAGCGCTGGGTGCTTAGGGATAAATCGGTAAGCTGTAGTATTCACCGCTCTAGCATTAGCCTCAGCTAACTTCCCCCCTTTCGATACAGCACTCTGCACTGGCACAAAAAGGCTTTCAATCCCATATGAGAGCCTATACTACGCATCCATCCGACGAAAAACACATCTTCCATGTCCGGAACTTGCACGTTGGTCATTTGGCCAAAGCCTTCGCTTTACGAGATGCTCCCAGCAACATCAAAAGCGCACCATCACAAGGCCCTTCCTCGGGTCCGAAGCAAGCTGCGGCTCCGCAGACTGATCGCATGAAGGCTAAAGCTAAATATCTTCCCATCAGCAGGAATGATGCAACGGGTGCAAATAGCGTTTCGCCTCGACCTTCTAAGGCTAAAGAAAGAGCCAAAAGGAAACTGACCGTGGCAGAGCGTATGCAGGAAGTTATGAAAGCTCAAGGGAAATTGACGAAGAAGGATGGCCACATTGTGAGCGGCGGAGGAGCGCACGAGTTCCAAGTGGCTGGAACGGATGCCCTTGAGCGATTGGCGCGTTGATACATAGACTTTCTAAGTTTATGAGCTTGACTGGGGAAGATATTTAATTGAATGGTGTAGACGCATGTGTATTATCTGGTTAACATTCTGAGTTGCAGGGCGAGCGTGGATTCATCTCATACTTGGCATCGTGGAGCGAGTACCCCAGTAGACCTCACGGCTGTGTGGTTCATACACTTCAGAGGCGAATAGAAGCTAAAGGGACGTGCGACCAAATACAACGGTTGTTCTATTGTCGCGAAGACTACGTCGCCTAGGGTTACCCCTCAGGAATTGGAATCTCGTAAACTCTCAGTCGTTCCAGCTGGAATTCTGTCAGGCGGACCATGCGTCAAGATATCGATAAAGAAAAGAGCTGGGCAAGATCCTTACCGAGGATAGGAAATACTTTCGCTAAGACCCGAATAGGATTCACCACATCCGCGAGCTCTTCGATGGCTTCTCGAACTCGAGGATCATCTGTTCCAACCTCGTTTTGGAGCTTCCGAACATGTTGAGCAAATACACGAGCCACAACTCCCCACGCAAACTATGAGTAGGGAATGACGAGAAGTGGGTAAAGGTTATCGCCTATCCACGGGAAACGTCAACTAACCCCTTGCATCATGAGATGTTTCTTGAAATCCGTTCCTGAAGCTTTGAGGGCACGAATATCTCGGAGGGCTCTTCGTGCCATCTCTAGACGGTCCTGATAGCTCCCAGGTGCCATTTCGATCGTCTCAGCCTCTTGGTCGCGGCATAGTGCGTCGTATAGGTGAATGTAGGAGACAATGCCGTAGACGTGAACAAGAATAAACCGAGGTGGCGCTGGAGGGACAGCAGTACCAGCTGTAGATGATGCGGCGGAATCCGAGTGCGCAGTAGATGGGGCTCTAGCGAACGCTAATCCCGCCGAATCGGCTCGAGGGAGCGGAGTCTTGGGCGTGTCAGGTGCGGGGGAGAGGTGTTGGGTTGTAATTGTAGGCGAAGTGACGATGTTTAAAGGAGGCGTCGCTGCTAGGTGTCGTGTAATGGCGTCGTATAGGCTGCGAAAGGTGGTCGTGAAAACCGGACTCCGCAGTTGCTCTTTTGACCACGCAGAGAGCCCGGGGTCAGTATACCCCATAAAACAACAAACGTCTTTGATAGCCGGCTCATCGCTTACCAGCGTCGATGCCCTTTCCCCAATTGGAGAATTTCACTACACGCTCCAGCAGGACAATGGCCTTTGTCTGAGTCTGCCGAAGTAAAGTCGTTTCGGACAAGCCGGCTGCGTGATCCTCAGCTCTCTTATCAAAAAGGCTTCCAACTGAGGCTTTGTCTTCGTTGGCCGCTCCCTGTCGCGAGTTCCGGGTTAGCAGATACCGCGGACGGGCACCGCGAGGGCCTTCCCCATAGGATCGAAAGACGACCGTACCGACTCGTAGTCTTCAATGGCTCTGGGCCACACAGTCTGAATGTTGTCAAAGTCGATACTGGTGGGTAAGCCTGTGATGAGAGAGGCGGAGTGATCTACCAAAACGATCTGTGACGGCCCATGCGATGCTTAGCCCATCTTTCTTCCTACAGTGACATACTGATGCAGTAGCATACCATCCAGAACAAATTTATCCGCTCTCCAACGTCGACACCATCAATTGGCGGGGGTAGAAGCGGCGTTAGCTCGACCCCTCCGCTGAGATTGGGCGATGACGAGGAGGGAGAAAAAGGATCTCCTTTTTTGACTGTCGGTGGAGGCTTCCAGACTGGACTGGACATTTTGTGAAGGTTACAAGTGATGGCGAATCGGGCCGCGCTAGAGATCTTCTCGAAACATGGAGTTAGTTAAGCCGTGACTGGACTCTCCGGGCTTGCCACGGACCTGATACGACGCCTCCAGAAATCTCCCTGACTTTAAGAAGTAATAACTAAGAAGGGTCGAGGCACTCAGAAAGTGCAATAGCCTGTCTCTATTCTTCAGCGATGTTTGCAAGTGCTTCCGACTCCGCACAAGAAAGACCTCTTGGTGTCCTGTGAGCAGCGGATCTTGTGAATGATGACAGGCGATCAGAAACATGACGTTTAGTAAACAAGGGTGTGGTCGATATTTGGGAGGAAGGTTAAGCGATTTGAAGAAGCGGGGTTTGTGGACTGTGTAGCCGGTCCGAGATGTGTCGAAGAAGACTTTTATCCTGAAGGCATAAGGAAACCCGAGAGTGACGTGTAAGCGGTGTGGGTAAGGGTATTGGAGGGAAGATGAACAGGTCGTCGGTAAAATAGCACGCAGGGAGATGGACAGAAGGGATGCTCACAGATGCATCTGAATGGGGGGCGGTGGGGTTTCCAGTTTCCACCAGTCTCCAGAAAGATCTGGGGGTTCGTCTTCATCGACCGCTGATGGCATAGTAAACGTGAACTCTGCCGCGGGGAACCTCGGACTGGGTACATGAGCCTCAGGCTGATTGTCCGTGGAGTAGGTTTAGTCAATACGGGATATGCCGCTTTACGGATTGCCTTGCGGGCTTACCGAGGTCGATTTCGCTTTACCTGTGCCAGTGGAGATTCCGTTAGCGGAGTCACAACCGGATACGTCGTTGAATGACCACAGTCTCCTCATTCAAGGCGTTGCTTAAGGAAAAGACTCACCTTTGACGTCGGTACCATCGTCGGACATCGTGCTGTCGGCTGCGGCTGCGACTTCAGGACTGGCCAGCAACCTCTTCAGCTTTTGTTCTAACTTGGCCACAGTACCCTGGAGCCGTATTATGCGCTCTTGTTCTTCCTCATATACACATTCTTTGTGCATCCGGATACAGCCATTGCAAGGAGATTGGGCATCGCATTTAACCTTGCGTTTTCTGCATTCCAGGCAGGCTTTTCCTTTTGCCAGTGCTATAATAGGCTTTCGTAGCGGCGCCTTTGATGTAGTCGTCGCCGCTGTCGCTGAGGGCCCCGCGACTGGTGGAGGCTCTCCAGAAGCCATTGACGCGGTGGATTTGCGGTGGGGGGTGGGTGGGGAGTGACCCGCCGGGGGGAGGAGGGGGTCGATCTCTGGAGTATAAGTAGAGACCGACGACTAGGGCGAGGCAGTGAGTTTCTTACGGGTGGTAATGGGTGTTGGTTACCCACCAGAGAGGGGGATTGGGCGTCCATGTGGCTCCCTGGACGAGACCCTTTGCTTCAGCTCCCACGCTCCTCCACTGCTCCGGAGAAGTCCACCAATTGGGAGGCCAAGGATTTTCCAGCTGGCCAATGTATAACCACGACGCTGCCGTATCCGTCAGTCGTTCTCTTCCGGAAGATCCGTCCAGCTCGCGCTCGGAGCTCGGAAGTTGGTTGCAACAGGGCCAGGATGCGGAAGCCCGCAGCAATCGCACCGTACCTGCATAACAAGACATGCGCGATTTTCTTCGAGCAACAAACACGGGGCTATAGAAGTACCTGGAGAAATATACAAGTCAAATTACGAAAGCTTCGAAGGGACGCTCAATGACTCTCCGTGCAAGCGGATCGTGTGGGCGTCTCCGGTAAGTCAAACATTCCGAAGCCACAGGACCTCATGCTCTTGGCCGACAATGACAAACCTCAAGCCTGTGATCTTTGAGCAGTGCCATAGAGGCCTAGGATTACGACCTTTTTTCATCTTCTCAAATCAGATCCACGCGCGACGTCCGAGGAAGAGCATGCAGCACTTGAACGGCTGGAGGCGTCCTGAGCGTCCTCGCAGCTTGGGGTACTATTCAACGGAGGCACTCTGATTGACAATGTATTCGGATATCGTTCTGTTGGAGGGGCGTCGTTTAGCCTCAAGAGAAACGTTGGTTTTGGGTAACCGGAAAGGTATTCCTCGTATGTAGCGACCACCCTCCCAGACTAAACGCCGTTCGCCGCCGGCCATATCATCAAAATACATTCAAAGAGTAAAATAGAAGCTTGCATGAAAGCAATGAGGCGGGTGGTAGAGGAAGAAAAAATCACGAATAAACAGTAAGGTGAAATGTAAATCATCAAGCTGGTCATACAACCTCTCCTCCATAGGACCTTACGGCGAAAGAACAAGCAATAAAATATTGCTAGAAGTCATCGGGTTTGCTGCTACTCCTGCCCTTCGACTCGCAGACTCGCGTCAACAGCCTCTCTTATCTTGGCGACCTGCTCGTGTAGGGTATTATACTCGTTGACCTTGGCACGAGTCTCATCCTCCGACCACAGCGCCGACGGGTCGCCTTGTTGCGCGGCACAACGTTCCGCTCTCGCCTTCTCCGCCTGTATCTCTGCAAAGGCTGTCATCATCTCCGCGTATTTTTCTCCATACAACAAACGAAGCTCTTTTCGATCCGTTGGAAGTGGTGAAGGCAGACGCTTCACCTTCCGCAACCGTGGAGCATGGGATGGAGGCGATGCGGCGGCCGTAGCAGCGGCGGCGAGTGCGAGTTTCTTCCTTTTCTTTGCAGCAGCCCTCCTTGCTGCCTCTGCTGCTTCTTCGGGATCCTCCTCCTCTTCACTACTCGTGAAGACTGGTGTTGCTCGCCCTTTCCCTGATGCACGAGACTGGGACCGCTCTTCAGCCCTGGCAGAATGAGAGACCTTATCCTTGCCGTTTACACCTTTTGACAATGCGGATGGACCCAGAGGGGATGGCTCCTTCCTCCCAAACTTTGGCAACGACGCAGTCTCACGATCAGACTTCCCTGCTGTTACGGAAGCCGACCGAGAGAGAGCTTGGGGAGGTCGTCCATTTGTTTGGTTGGGTGGTGGCTTTAGGTTTTGGTGCGCTTGACTTGAAGAGGAAGCTCTCGAAGCATCTCGGGTGCTCTCGTCGTGCTTAGTCTTGGCAACTGCACCATTTACTGCGCTTGTGGTGGAAGTCGATGCCGTTCTAGATGTCGGTGCAGTGCTGCTCCCAGCGCCCAGCGGCGACGGTTCGAGCTTGCGCCTCTTAGACTCTAGTGGGGTAGAACTCGAAGAGGATGAGGCTGGGAGGGGAGGCCGTGCGGTTTTGGTCTTGCTAGACGTCACAGCATCATCCAAATCACTCATCTCATCAAGTTTCCGTTTGGATGTCGCAGGGACAGCTCTAGGAGAAGCAGCCGATCCGGTAGGTCTCGGTGACTGGGTGGGCGTTGCTGATGGTCGAGGGGGAGGCGGGGTATGTGAAGTGCGACGAACATGCTGCGTCGCTGATGTGGGTGGGCCGAGATTGACTTGCGGCTTCGCCGGCAATGAATGTCGCAGAGGAGCAGAAGCGGACGTGCCACTAGAAACCGACCCATGTGAGCTTGAGGCTGACATCGGGGTTGCTGTTCCAGAGTGGGATGGCTCTGCCGGTGATGGTCTCTTTTTCGGCTTCTCCTTCACTTCCACATCTGAACCCTTTGCAGAGCCAGTACCCTCGACCTTTGAAGCCTTTTTCTTCACTGGGGCTGTCGAAATCCCGTTGGCGGACGTGGATTTGACCATCCCCTGCTTCGCGGACGACGCCGACAGTGTACCCCCAGTCGCATTTGGAGGCTCCGAGATCTTTTTCATCTTCAACTTGCGCTGCGCTGTGCCAGGCACCGGCGTTCCCGACGCCGATTTGGCCGCCTGCTTCTTCCTCCATCTAGCCTCCCCTTCCTGTAACTTCACTCGCTCCGGTGCTGAACGAGGTAAACTAAGTTGATCAAAGGCGTTTTCCATATCCCCCGCTATCCTCTGCCGGTCGCGATCCATGTAAGCAGGCCATGTCCATGGGTGTAGTGATGCATAACTGGTGAGTTTGAGAGCCCAAGGTCCCTTAGGCGTTGAAGTGAAATTTCCCGAAGATGAAGACTGGTCATGTGTTGTAGCCACCTGTTAGGTTATATGTAGTGTAAGTTCACACTGGTATAAAGTGATTGGCAAGGCCTGGGTAAGGGAAGCTGCCTTACTCGTCGAAGAATCTCCGAGATGTCGTCCTTGTTCGCCCCTAGGAGGCTTTCCAATTCCTGAATCGTCTGAGATTTTGTAGCAAGGAGGTGAATGATTCGCTCCTCCAGCGGTCGAGTGTCGACGGGGGAGGTTGCTGGGGATGTCGGGGTCGATGATGAGGGTTGCTTGTGGTTGATAGTGGATGGAGACGCTCGGTTGGATGATGGTGCCGACATAGAGGAGGAAGCCGCCGGAGCTCCCGTTGTGGCCTTCATGGCCACCCCCTTCCGTAATACATCGCGCTCTAGAGTGGATGCGGTCGCTGTCCTCGCTGCAGCGTTTTTCTTTTTCTTGGTAGTGGCAACCGATGCCTTAGAACCAGCCCCTGACGTTGCAGGAGGCATCTCGAGGACCTGTATTCGCCGGTCTTTCTTAGCTTGACCAGCTTCAGCCATTCGGTCCCGTAGCTTCTGAGCAGCATCCTCGACAACAGCATTGCCAACTATGACGGATTGGAGGGTAAGCGGAGGTCGATGGTCTGCCGGTTTCCGAGGGTGTTGGTGGCGAGTTCGGGAATAGATCTCGGCGACATTGTTGGGACCGTTGGCGGCTTTCAACGCCAAATCGAATGGGAAAACATGACCCGAAATTGAAAGTCCCTGTGCGGTAAGGAGCAGGTCATTATGTTAGCATTTTCCGAGTCGGGGGTCGCGGCGGTCCAGAGCGAAATGGAAGGCGAAAGCGGCAGAGTGAACTCACCGGTTTGTCCCCATTGAGTGTCACTCGAACCGCTGGCTGTCCGCCGGGTTTGGCGTTGGCACTGGCATCCTTCAACGCGCGTGCAACCTCTATCGGCAGCTTGAGTGTGATGGCTCTCCGCGTTGAAGGTGCTGGAGCGATCGGTTTCTGCTCTTTATCCTTGGGGTTTGGATCCGAGAGAAATGGCACAGGGAATATCGTCAACGGCATCCCAGACGTCCTCTATAGTAGTCTATGCAGGCGATCTGGAGGAAGATTGGGCTTGGGTGGCGAGAAAGGTAGTAACTATCAGGACTGGAAGAAAGGGCCACCCCTGGAGGTAGAAGTAGCGAAACAGACGGTTGAGGATTTTGGCCCGGCTTTGTCCTTGGGACGGCGGTCCCTTTTGCAACCCACGCTACGTCGTCGGGGGTCGGTGGATGGTGTCGACGTTGGGGGCGTAAGAGGACGTTCGGTGTGTGGTCGGGCTTTCAGCTCAGCAAGGAGCGGCAAGGGAAGGAAGCTGAGCTGAGCGAGACACAATGCTCGCCCCTTGGCAATTCTAGCGGCAACTCTCCACACCGTCACATTCCATCCACGCAGACTGCGCTCACTTGCACCGCTGTGCTCTTGCCATTCACCTTAAGTCGCTCATCCAAGGCGTCAGAGCGACTTTGGAATAGTCTATGCACGCGAATTTTGCTCTTTCACCACTCAACTGCCTTGCAATGCTAACCCGCGCTTATTTCTGACCGTGCAGTTCCGCGAGACACTCTGTCGGACCGAAGCCCACGGTCCACACGTGTCCGGCATTAGGAAAGTACCCTCATCCAACAAGACTATGGACTACGTACTTCACCGTTTCCAAGGCTTTCGATCAGCACTGCTGGTCTTTAGATGTAATCATCTAAAGATGTAAGCCGCCCCAGGAGAGTCATCGCGACTGTGGCGGGACCTCACCTCGATTCTATGCGGCCACTGGAAGCAGCCGGCAACCCGAGTCCACTCGCACCAAGATAAGGCTTATTTCTAAAGCAGTACGCGATCATTATCAAAGCATACTTGACGCCCGACCCTCGACGAAAGAGGTCTTGGAGTGAAGCCCGCGCGCTCCACCCTCGGCTCTCAGACGATTCTGGGGATCGCGGACAAATGCTGTGCTGCAGAATCTTAAGGTGTCATGCTGCTTTCCCAGTCTCCAGCACGTTGGAGGCAATTTGGTGGGACCGCACGTCCCCAGAAGTTCGTCATGTGAGAACGCCTTTCACAGAGGACGATCGTCAGCCCCCAAAGTACAGATCCCAGTGCAGCCTCCGAGCCTTGGAAATGAGGCTCTGGAGACCTCACAATATTGCGTTGACAATATTGCAAGCAGGAGTGTACAATGCCGCTGCGATTGACGTCAAGAGAGCGAAGGGCGTTCAACCGAAGAAGGGACCCAAAAAACGCGCTACGAGGACCAGACCCCATGCGGCCATCTAAAAGATCTGTGATTTCAGGTGTTCAGGTGACTCTCTAGATAGTCAACAAACTTTCTTGCTACTGTCTCTTCGATCCAATCCAATGAACCCTGAGCGCCTTGGCTCAGCGCTTTCCGGTGAACAGCAACAAACTGCCGTTTATGTCGTTGAAGCTCAGAGAGGGTGATGCTTCTCGCTGGCAAGTTGATTTCCATGCGCACGGAAGAGACGGGCAGAGGAACGCGACCACCCGTTCCCGAGGTGACGGCTGGGGAAGAAGATAGAAGGCTGACGACGGTGGTAGCGGTTGACTCGAGAATCTGAAGAGCGTCCGCGGGGGGCTTCGCATTCTACGTAAAAGGCATTGTAAGCTACGAAGGTGAGATGCATCCACGATTAAGGGCGAACCTGTACGACCGCCACATTAGTAGGCGCTTTGGCTCCTGTCATGATTGTCGTCCAGAGCGCCTCTAGAGGCATTTCGTCGGTGTCTGAAACTGTAAACAGAGGAGAATCCCATCTAGCCATGGAATTCGGCTCCTCGAATCTCATCAGGAGATTGTCGAACCTGGACGGGTCCAATTCGATTATCTAGTCAACCCCAATTCCAAGTAGGCTGACTCACGTCGCGGGCTTGTACTTTTTATCATCATCCTTCTCCTCGTGCCTTTTTCGACATTCATCGGGAGGGGATGCGACATATATCTACTAGGAAGCAATATATCCCAGTCGAGCTGCCGTAACGGAAGCAAAAAGGCTGGGCTTACGGTGCACATCCGAACTTGGGCCTCCCGTCCAGCACAATGCATCTGATACCGAAACCCTTTAATGTAGTTCATTCCATCCATTATCAAGATCGTATCTTTTCCTAGATTGCGAGTTAGCGCTGTAAAAGCAGCTCCGCGTGCTGGCTTCTCGGAGCGACTATCTGACAGGGTCACCAGGTGGGCAACGCAGGAATCGGTACACAAAGTCAACACGTACCATCGTATGCACTTCTATTGACGCCAAGGGAGTCGTCGGATACTACGACAACCTTCAATCGAGGACCCTCGTGGTCTGGAGCCGAGAAACGGCCCTCGAGGTAGGTTCGGAGCTGTTCAGCGCGATAAGTCTTCCCAGAAGCTGGGTATCCCGATATTGTGACCAGTGCCATTCAGTATCTTACACCTTAAGACACTTCCGCTTGTTGGTCGGGACAGCCTGAGATGTAGGATGACAGGGACTTGTGGAGGCCCAAGTTTCGCACGTCGAAAGTCTGTCCAATCTTTGCAAGTCGGCTTCCGCCGCTCAAACCCTTCCAGGCTATCCACCTTCCTGGCATTGTCCGATTCAGCAGCAATGGCACCCGGGTCTGGACCAACAAGAAACTTCCTGCTGCCGATTCTGAAACAAGCTGCCTCGTCCTCCAGCCGGTGAGATTTCTCGCCTGACGTCATGCGTTTTCTGCGATAATTTTGAGCTCAAATTTGCGATTCAAAATGGATATAGGGGACGGGAGGTCCGATCAAGCTATCTAGCAATTCGGGAGTACTTCACAAGACCTAGGCTGCAGGTTGAACCTCATTCTAGTCGCCTTCCTCCAACACGGTCCCTTCAACAGAGTTCTCGACCTGGGCCCTTCGATTTGTCTCGCAACTTCCTTTCCAATAGAGGTGCTCGCTGGCAGAGCAACAGTCCAAAAGGATATGGCGAAGCTTCTTCAGAAAAGCCGCCAGACAAGATCCAACCGGATTCAGAAAGTTCCGCGACGTCCGATCCAAGTGCCTCGGCACCTCCCAATCAATCAGTCGCTCACCAGGATGTTGCGCACCATATCCAAAACTACCCTAGATTTCTTCGAAGACTTGCTGTATCTCTTCCAAATCCGCCACATATTCATAGACCTCACCGCGACGACTTCTTGAACATCGCAAACAACATGTGGGATCGGATACGGATACGGTTCAAGTGGTTGACCATACGAGGCTTCCGAAAATGGAATGCAGACGGTACGGATTATTTCGCTCACAACATCCGCCTGCCGTATTGATTGGCCAGAATTGTGCTTTAGATATGTCGGCGTTCTTTAGCTGGTTTATTGTTGGACAGACGTTGTGGATTTTTATTGGAACGTGAGTCAACCTGACGTATGGTTTAATTGGGCACGAAATCTTACTGGAAACCCCATTTGACAGGACTGGCTTTGTGTCAGTGATTTTCGCAATAGCTAATAGTCTTCAAATGCAAGGTCAGCAAACCTATCCCTTAGACTTGGCGGTTTCGCTGATGACGTCACAGAAACGCTCGCACGATTGCTTAGCGACTATTTAACGACGGAGACTGGTATTCATATTGTCTTCGAGTCGGCTATCGTTCCGAAATGGAGGGATTCTCGCATTTGCTTCGAAAACGTCTACGTCTCGCGGCGTCCTGGGAATGCCAAACCCCTTCCAATGCATCCGAGTGCGGGTTACAAGGAAGCTGCGAGATTGCTCAGCATAGGAGAGCACTCTCATGATACGTGGGAGGATAACATGCACGACGAGCGGGAGATGGGCCATCGAGCAAAGTCTCAACCGGCCCACGATCCCCCAACCGACGTCACATATTTCGACGTCAATATTGACAGTGTCGCCGTCACGTTGTCCTTGTGGCGCTGGTGGAACGGGCGGGGCATCATCACCGATGCAGAGGTGAAGGGAGTTCGTGGGGTGATAGGTACGCGAGCGTAGTCAGGTGGCCCACGAAGCCATGAGCTTGATCGGCTTTTTTGTTGGTTACAGATAGACGTCACCTCACAGAGCCTTACCCAATTGACCTTGACCCCGCAAGTACTCGACATATTGCACAGCCTGGAGACTTCCAATTAGAATCCCTGAAGCTCGAAGACGTCCTGGTTACCATATATCAACCGAACTTCCGACCTTTCACAGCGTCTATTTTTACTGCCGATCTCTCTCATTTCCGGAAGCAGTGGATATTCTACGATCTCCTTTCAGCGGACAGTATGGTCGGACAGTTTGACAACTGTTTATTCAGCGTCCACCGTCCACAAAGCATCAATCGGACCATGATAGGCGACAGCAAGGATGCCACGTGGAAGCGCATGGTGAGCTCCTTCCTCATGTCCCCTAGCTTGCGTTAGCCTTCGGCGGAAAGCCCCGAAGCTGCACCTCTGGCTCCTCGATCCTAATCACCAACCTTGTTCGCCAGAGTCGCTTCCGTATCGATGGTGTCAACATCGACCACCTCCAATATCTCACAGCTGAAGATGGCCCTATTGCCTGGATTACGTCAGGAAAGGTGGATACTGTCGTCGACATACGATTTGGCCGCGATCCTGGCGAAGACATCGACATCCATGCGTTGCTGGGAGAAATAGCCGCTAATATTACAGCGGCAGCTTCCGGCTCCAGCCCCGACTCGCCTAATGTCTCGGGAGGGGGTGACCATGGCGCCGAAGGCGAGCCCTCGGTATCAGAGGGGACCGCTGCACCCTTACCCTCGATAAACCCGCCCGAGCGGATCCCCGGGCAAAGAGAGTTAGCCAAACCTGCCCTTACCGCACCTTCAGAAGAAGACGATGGATCTTTCACTTGGGAACAGTCTATTAATCAGGTGGTCATTGATATTGACCTACGATTCCGGGACGTCAAAGCTGCAGTGCCTATTTTCGCAAATGATCTATCATATACAGGAAATGCCCTAATCAGACCTATCGTTGCATTCCTCAAGTAAGTTCAAAATTTTCGGTCCTCCTAAAGGGCGAGGGTGCCGGTAACAAAGATACTCGTGTTTGACCTATTTGGGGTTCGTTTTACATCATCAGCGCTAACAGAACGTTAATACCTATTCGTTGTCGAGTCGCTAAGGACTTGAAGGAGTTTAATGGATCGTGGACTGTAAGTAGCTAAGACCACCAAGGTGTTATCGTCCCTGACTCATATCCCTGCCTTTTGCCTAGATCTGGCAAAGTAAGCCCTTTGCCATTCCGTTTCTTCGGGTCGTGGATGACCTTTTTACCCTTTCGCTTAGCTGGTTTGAGTGACGATGTCTCGAACAAGGTCAGAATCGCCCGAATCGCTTGCTTCGGCAAATTGGACCTAGTTTTGTTGACGACTTCCCGGGATTTAGACTTACGAAGCCTTGGCTCATCATGTCGCAAGTGCCAACCAAAGGAGACTGAAGACCGTCAGTCTTTGGAGTCTGAGGATGACCGCGAGTGCCATCAGCTCGGCACTGAAGAATATTGTTGACTCTCACTCTCCCCCGAGAGCGTGAGCTCCACTTTATACTGGAGAATTCGAGTTTCTAACTGGCTCGCTTGAATGTCTACTCGAATCGCACTGTCTCCAAGAGCCCCGCACCTGAGTGTCTCACGCCCTTCCATCTCAGGCCGCACTGAAATGCTCCCATATCCATTTTCCCGCCTCCTTTTAACGATTTTCGCTGCCAAAACCTGCTTTAGTCTTCCAGAGCAATCGGATCCACTGGACTAGGTCGAAATGATGTTCCTGACGACGGACGTGCCCTTACTGTTCACGCAATTGCACTTCAAACCAACCGGCGCCCTATCGTTTGTTCTTTGTATTGCGGACGTGGTCAAACGCGCAATGCTCTTTCCAGTCCAGTCCAACTACGATTCAGCTCACCACTTACTTGGTCGGGGCCTTCACCTCATCGATGAGATTTTAAGGCTCTCCCGACTGCCTATGTCTCAACAAGTCGTCGGCCTAATATCCTTCTGTCCCCTCCCGACAGCATCCTTTCTCTTCCTTCGTATACCCATTATCATATACCCACCAAGATACCCATCCAACTTGCTTTCACCGCCAGCAAACTCCATTCCTTATCGTTTAGCTCTGTAATCACTATACTCTAATCATGCGCTCCACAACCCCTCTCGTTGTTCTCCTCCAAGCAACCAGCCTCGCACTTGCTGCTCCCGCTGCGTTCCGTAGAGATCAAGTTGGTCCTCGCCACTGCTCCTGCCACCGTCCGATGCTGATCAACCTTATCATAGAGTGGCCCAGCCCCTGTCGTGAAGGCCACCTGCTCTCAAGAAACCCAGGACCAACCCGCCGTGAGTAGCGTCTAGAGTCAAAGCGTCGGTGTGTACTTATGCGCTTTACATTTTCCCAATAGTATTTGCATGGTGCCGTTCAGCTCTGCCTCCGTATGACGCTACCGGACCTCGCTACCGGTCCCCTCACCCCCTCCGCCGTCCAGCTAATCCCATGCCACGACGATGATTCCATGGCCGCCCCTTCCGCTAAGTCAGCATCGCCTAACGACACCCATGGTAAACCTCCTTCACGCGTCAATGCTAAAGAAAATGGCACGAAGACTGCGGGCACGAAGGGCCCTGATTCTCCCAAGCCCAAGAGTAAACCTGCCAACAACGACGCTCGCCCAAACAAAAATTCCAATAGCACCCATCGCGACCCCCAGACCAACCAAAGCACCCCCAAGACTCACCATCAGTCTGAGGGACCCAAGCACAATCCATCTACTCCGGGCCCAACTCGGCCTGCCTCTAGCTCCTCTGCCTCCCCGAAGATAGCAAATGCCTCCGGATCCGTTACCCATTCAGCCACGGCTCGACCCAGCAACTCACCCGCTCATCGCCCTGGCACCCAGCCAACCCACTCGACTCACGCTCCAGGCCCAAGTCAGCCAGCGCCTAGCAGTGGACCTCATAAAGCCACTCCAGACCCGCGACCCGCCTCCAATTCTGACACCGACGATGATGGGTCTGGAGTTCCAAGAATCAATCTCGATCACCTGCAACCTCTAGTCGAGATTAAGGCGAATGTGAAGGCGGTTGATAATGCCAAAGATGGAACTGGCCGTTTCGACGCTACTGAGATCAAGGATGCCATCCAACACCAAAAGCCAACGGACGCCACCAGCCTAACCTCCTCGAAGTCGATCGACACCGTGGCCGACGCCAACGCGAGTGTTATCAAGAATCCTGGACCGGTCGATGTTCTCGGCGATGATCAGGCCAAAGCCACCAGCGCCAAAAACTCTGCAACTTCGAAGGTTGTGCCGCAAGAAGTTAGTCACAGTCCTATGACGGAAACAGTCAACCAGAACACATCGGACTCCACCGAGACAATCTCCAAGCGCCCAGCGGACGCAGCGAACGCTTCTCCAATCCACGATGCCGCGCGTGTCGACGTGCATGCATCTGCGACAAAGGCTAGCGTCGCTCCGCTGGTTTGAGTGAGGGGAGGATCGGTTCGCAAGACCATTCATGCTACATCCCTCAAACATCCTGTTTTTATTCGTCTTTAGTCTATCCCTTCCTCCCTTCTCAGAGTTTAGTCGCCTTTTCGATAATATCTTCATCCTTATTCTCGAATAATTAGTGTGCATTCTTCCAATTATCTTCGCTATGCCTCATGTCCCAGTCCTTAGCGACCCGAACATCTCGGATTGAACATCCCAACGACTAAGGGCGGCAGTGACGAAACCGGGCCACCACAAAGCCTAATCGTGAGGCAAACGCACGCTCCGAACTGGTGATCCATCGGCGCGAGGTCGTCGGAGAAGTGCCGGAGATGGGATGACGATGAATCAATTAGAGGCTGGAAACGAAGAGCGCAGCTACACCAAGCCTCGCGCGTGTGGCATGCGACCCAAGGGTATTCTTCCATGATAAGACACGCGCCGGGAAGACGTACAGAGCGCCTGCGTTCGCCGCGTCTCTGCTCACAGAAGCCCACCCCGAGTCGCATAGTCCACGCTGCAGGATATGGGAGCTAGCGATCAACATGAGAGATTGCATAGTACGTCAAGCTGGGGCTCGGCAGGCGAGCTGAAGGGAGCCGCGAGGCAGCCAATGGCAAAATCCAAAATGCTTAAAGGGCCTTAGGAACCGAAGGCCTTTGTGATATCAAACCGACATCAAGCGGCAGGGGGTTACGCGACATCGCTACACGGCCCTAACCTTACGACCCCCGTCGAGCCAGGAATCAGCCAGGACATACCCTTGGAAGAGCTCAGACTGGAACGGAGAAAGAGAAGAGGGGTAAAGGGAAGGGGCGCTGGTGAGTGAGCTCGGGCTGGGGAGCGCACCCTGCTGCCTTTTAACCCTCCGCTACGATTTACTAACGGGCTCTACGGTTGTAGATATCCTCTCAACTCCTATCGGCATATTTACAGCCTCATCGGAGCCGCCATCAGCTGACGATTCGGCACTAGCGCACCATCAACTCTGTCACAGAGCAACCGAAGAATGAACGGGCCGACCGTCCTTATTCTCGATAATGGTGCACATTCTATCAAAGCGGGCTTTTCTAAATCTAGTACTGATGAGGCAAGGTCAATATTTTGACATGAAACCCGCACCCAGAAAATCAGGTTTTTCCAGGCCTCCCTTGTCTGATTGTTCCCCAATAGGATTATCCCAAACGCCATCGTGAGATCTAAAGGAGATAGGCGCATGTACATTGGTCCAGAAGTTGATTTGTGTTGGGACCACTTCGCCTTACACTACCGTTTACCTTTCGAAAAGGTACGACTTGCCCCGCTTCCACGCTCAGTGATCGTTCTGCGAAGCGCTCTTGTTTGTTCTCCGCCGCAACTGACTCCTTTCTTTGATTTGACGTTTTAGGGATTCTTATGCGATTGGGATACCGAAAAGGCAATTTGGGATCGAGCCTTCCAGGACAACGTGTTGGCGGTGAGGATATCTAAGTCCCGACGCCCTGCTCCAGGAAACAGCGTTGGGCGCAGTGCCAGACAATCGCCGATTGAAAGTGGGAAATTGAATGCTGATGACCTGGGCACCCCTTACAGGTAAATCCCAGAGATTTATCGCTGTTGGTCACGGAGCCGTACTTTAATCTCTCCAAGATCCAAAATACTTACGATCAAATCGTTTTCGAAGAATATGAGTTCCAGACATACTATCGAGCCCCTGGTTTGTGAAGCACAGCTCCTTCTCCCGGTATTCCCGGTCTAGGCTGCGAGCCTAAGGTTTTCTCTCGCCCCCCATAGGTGCTGCCCTGGTCCCTTTCGGCAATCTTTTCTCTCAGGAATACGGAGGTAGAAACCCCGAATGCATGATAATCGTTGACACGGGATTCAGCTTCACGCACGTCGTGCCCATTATTTCGGGGTCTATCGTTTGGTCCGCCGTAAGGAGGTAAGCTCGACCCCACAACCTCGCCGTGACGTACCACCGGTGACGTCGATGAGTCCTCCCGCATTTCTGTCACCCGATTGTCTGCGGATATGCAGAATCGATGTCGGCGGCAAGTTGATGACGAATCATCTCAAGGAGATTATCTCGTACCGCCATTACAACTTAATGGATCAAACGTACATCGTCAACAGAGTGAAAGAAACTTGCTGCTACGTTTCACAGAGATTCGCAAGTGACCTGGAGGAGTGCCGGTGAGCGAGGGGCGGTAAAGTCTCGTGGGCGGATCATCTCACCCAGGCCTCATCATCCCTCCTAGCCTCCATCCACGCCGGAACAGCATCGTTCAGGAGTACGTATTGCCTGATTTTTCGGCCAACAGGCTTGGATATGTTCGGCCACCGGCCCATCTCCGGAATGCGTCCCTAACGGAAGAAGAGTCGAGTTTACCGGTCCTTTTCGTCGAGAACGAGCGGTTTTCCGTTCCGGAGATTTTGTTCAATCCTTCAGATATCGGTATCATATATCTCATCTATGGATCTGCCCCCGTTGTCCCCAACATAGGGAGCAAATGAGGGGCAGGGCTGTCCGAGCGGTAAAGCCGTGCTAACTTGCTTCTATAGGTCTGGATCAGGATGGAATACCTCAGACCGTCGCTTACTGCATTTCACTTTTGCCTGCCGACGTTCAAGGCTTGTTCTGGGCAAACATTGGCCTCATCGGGGGAAATGCCAAATACCCCGGTATCGAGGAACGACTGTGAGTAACCGGAGCTAGTTCACTTGTGCCAATGCAGCGGACATTAATGTTTTTTTAATCGAGCTAGTGCCACAGAGTTGCGGCCTCTAGCCCCTGCCGATTGCAGAGTGTCGGTGTACAAGGCATCTGAGTAAGTTTCGGCACCCTTGTCGTCGCAGGCCAGCAACTGAGGTAATTGGGCCTCAGGCCAATAACTTCGGTCTATGAGGCCGCTTGGAGGTTGTCACAAACCCCTGGCTACGGTGATCTTGTTGTGAGCCGCGAGGAGTATTTCGAAAGTGGAAGCAATGCCTGTCGGAAAAAGTTTGGCGGCCCAGTAGCAGAATCAAACGTGCCGGAAATTCCTTCCACCGCCGTATCTTCTCGTCGATTCTGGGGTCGGGTCATGACAAAGACCAAAGAGAACGTTTTGCATTCTGCGGCACCTTGAATGTAATGTATTATGATGGGAAAAGTAGATGTTGGAAATGAAGACCGCGTCGTGAGGAGTTGTGATCTCGACCGACCGCCGCTCCAACCCTAATACCTCGCGTCGTAAATTCCACCGAAAATGTCTACCACAGCTAATCCCCCACCATCGCCTGGAGTTTCTTCTAGGCGCCCTGGAGGGAAGATTCCCCCCAAGCTTCCGCTCTCGGTCTTCTCAGCAGCAGCAACTGCCCCTCTCACCGCTGACCCCACGAAGGTCTTTCCAAATGCCATTGTTGATGCCAATGTCGGTCTCGAGCTTCCCGAGTGGTCTGAACAGGCTGGAGATTTAACTAGGAAACCAATTTCTGGCGTGGTTCTCGCGTTACATACCCGGGAAGGCCAGCCGCCATTGGACGAGGAGCGCTTTAATGAATTGTACGCGACATCCTTACCGCAGCTCGCGAGAAACTATACTAACGGTTTGAAATTCACTGTGTATCTCGTAACTTCATTTTATTCCCGCTTCGCCTTCCCTTTCTTCACCAATCGTGTGTTGGGGGCTGCAGGACTCAGTCTTCCAGCGTACCTATCACTGCGATCATCGCCCCGACGCATTTGGCAGACCGAGGAATTAGCAAACTTCCATCCTATATCACGTCTTCGCCCTCTCCAATCGCTTTTGGAGTCTCATTCGCACCTGGTGGCACGAACCCTGATGACATCAGGCTGATCTTATCTGCCGGTCATGTCGTCGACCTTGACGTTCCCTGGAACTCACAACAGTCCGAGTCAGATTCCGAGTGGAACGCATTAGAGGACTTTATCGGCAAGGCGGTCAATGGAGGCGCTGAGGGTTCACCCAAACCTACAAAAGCTATAGTCATTTGTGAGCAGATGGACCAGCACAGTTTAAGCGCCCAAATTGAACAGTCGTTCCTTGTAGCGAACCTCCTACCACCACCACATTCCTTGCACGTTCCGATCGTCAAGCTGATGAAGAGCCCAGTGTATGAGAAGTATCAAGAGCATATCTCTTCACTTTCATTTGTTACCAACGTCTATCTCAAGTTCCTTCCGCCACACTGGGAAGACCCGACCCCGCCTTCACCGGCTCCATTCGCCACAACATCCGAGACAACCGGGTCTGGTGTGACGAGTCAGGATGCTCAAGCTAAAGATGAGTGGAAACGGAGGGTCAGGATCTACCGTCAGTATTCGCGTCCCTTTTGACGGAGCACCTTATCTCGCTCCGTTCATCACCCGGGAATCCGATGAGGATCTGACATCCCTTTTTGCAGTCGGACCCGCTTTAGACGCATTTGGTTACTCGCGAATCATTTTCGGAACTTCGCCTTCACCTTCATCAACTTCAGCCTCCAATGCCCACGACTGGTACACCCTGGCGCGGGAAGTTGTTGCAGAAATCGTGGCAGAGCAAGATGGTGTGGACGCGATCTTCGGCAAAAATGCTCAGACCGTGTATGGCCAATAATGGCCTCCTCTCCAACGTTGAAGCGGAATACCAAGGCCTGGCGAGGGCTCATACCACGAACGGCATCTATAAGCTGTCCCCCGCTTGGTCCCTCTTAGAAAATCACGGAAAGAAATGAATATAGTGGATGACTTGTACATATGATAGCGAGGGTCGCGCGCAGTGTTCATGTTCATGAAGCGGGAATACCCCAGAATCTCCAATATATTAGTAGGGAACAACCGACGGCTACGTGGGTATCTTAAACTGCTCGATTTCATCCTTCCTCCATTTGAAAACGGGGAGAGGATGCGCTTCGGTGTTGAAGACGATCTTGTCGAGGTCGTACCGATTGTCGTTGTCTCGGAACAGCAACCACAGATACTTGAGTGTCTCGGCCAGGAAGTAACTGGCCGAATGAGCCCACGTAAGCATGGTTAGAATTTCAGATCAAGATGCCAGGTACGAACCTGGGCATGGAATTCTGCTTTAGGGGCTCTTCTTTGTCGACACCCGAAACGCTGGCGTAGCCGTACTCAGTCTTAGTGTGACGTTCGATTGCTTTGAAAATCTCGTAGCCTCTCTCCCGCCAGACCTCGTCACCCGTCACGCGCCACATGATGAAGAT